>CABFWO010004240.1:0-68706 GCA_902155825.1 Timema genevievae | reverse complement strand
TATTTTACTTAGCTTATGCCCCTCTATTCTCGTTATGATGTTTACGGTGGCCTTAAACTACGAGGTAATAGAGAGGGCGTAACATAGTTAATAAATTGAATTGTATCTGATTAAACTAGATGCGTCCTAGTAGCCAAATAATAAAACAAATTAATTATCTTAATGCTACTATAAAGGTTTATCTAGCTGTTGATGTCTGCCACTGAGTAACCCTCCAATTATTTTGAAAATATAGGCCTATATTTAAAATTTTGCTCTAAATAACCTATTAAAATAAAATACGTATTGAATTTCTTTATATTTTAACTCTTAAAGTGACAGCTTGCATTAACAAATCAATACATATTTATTTAATTCATCTATTGTTTGTGTTATATCTTTATTTAAAAAATAACATTATTTCATATACCATATTGCTTAGTATCAATAAATTTTGTGATACTATTTAAAAACGAAATGGCAATTAAAATTTTAAAATATTTTCTATAGAATTATTACCACCCAATTACCCTCAAACTGGTCAGGTTTACTCACCTGATATTTTCTTTGACATTGTTTAATTTTATAAATTAAAAATTGAGTGAAAGTACAATTATGTAGTTTGCATACCTTATTAATAATGTATACACAGTATAACCCCGATTCCGGACATCAGTTTTTCTGAGGTTCATTTATACAGATTCATATAGCTGCAGAGATTTTCGTTTAATTTGGACAAAATAATTTTGTCATAACTTTTTCCTAACATTTCAGAATTGTTTTCTTTTTTCTTTTAAGGAAGTCAAAGAACTTTTTATATTGCATTGTATAGTAAATACGAATGTACACATGTAATAATAATTTTTTTGATGTATTGTAGCTACAGTACACACTGAAGAATTAAGTAAGTACATATTAGTGCAATCGTTATATGCTTTTAATTGTAGTACTGCACTGTATTTTCAATAAAGTAGTTTAGTGCAAGATCCTCTTATTTTTTTCAATAGGATCATTTGTCCCGGTCGCTGCATGGTCTAACGCGTAACTCTTGTAGTAGACTAGACTGCCGATGACGGGGATATTGAGGTTCGAATCTTGGTTGGTTATGCTAAGAATTGTTTTTCCAAAAGGATTTTCACTCTCTCTCCTCGCAAATGCGGATACACCTCTTCTAAATATAAACTTCCTAATCTCAAATACCATTAGCATGATTAGAGCATAATCGTATAACCCGAACGGATAATAAGACGCGGTACTAACAAATCCCGATATTCAACTATACGGACTAACCTAGGCTCTAGTTGGTCTGGATATTTAGTGTTATACTCTTAAAATATAGAAAAATTTAAAATTTAATACATTTAGGCCAACCCTAAAAAATAGGTTGTCCTAAATTAAATAAATCCACACACACACACACACACACACACACCATGTTTATTAAGTGACATCTTTAGAAATATTCTATTGCTGAGCGTTGAAGAGATCTGGATATATTAAAAAAGAATAAATTCCTATCCCTTGTCACACCTCTGTGAACAGCTATGGTTTTCCCGCTTAAAAGGGTCGTAAAAAGATAAATCAACTTTATGACCATCTTATTGTTCAGGAAGATTCGTATAAAATGAAACTTGGACCATCACCAATGCAATAAAGTGTAATGTGTAACTTTATTAAGAATACTATTACAATAAAAGAGCATGCATATTTTTGGTTCATTTTTCTTCCTTATTTTACATACCACCCATTATCATATTTCAATTCCTTTATGGAATCTCAAATATAGAGTGGATTACCGCCAGGCACGATTCTAAAAAATAGTGGTGATATTGAAATTACTATATATTATAGTCATATAATGCTAAAATAAAAACATAGAAGAGATGGAAAATAATCTTCTTACAGACAGTTTTGCCTTAAAATTATTAGATTGTCCTGAATAGTTAAATATGTTTCATTTGAAATTAATTTTTTAAAGAATAGTACAAAAATATATTTTTTCAGTCCATTATAATTAAATATAAATTTAAATCAACAGAATTATTCACAAAACAAAGATGTATTGAGATAAATTACATAACAAAGGAGTTGCTTGGATGAAAATTTTATAGACGGCTATTAAGTTGCAAACTTAAAATGTATAAAGTATCTACTAAAAAAATATTCTGTACCAGATTGAGATATTCAAATTGAGACACCAGAACACCATGAAAATGTATATTAGAACAAAAATCGCTTCATACAATTTTATTTTATTTTCGTGGAGGAATAGAACATTACTAGTTACTTTTGATCTGTTAAACGTCTTAAAGGTTATTTCAAGGTTAACTTTGTTTTTTAAATAAAAATCTGTAATTTTTTATCGGCACTTTATTTTACACAAAAAAAAATTTGCCTGAAAATTTTTATACAACAAAAATTTATAACACTTTTTATTCATAAAATTTTTACTACACTAAATGCAATATTATTTATAAAATTACTTTAATACATGTTAAAAATTATGTCCATTAACATCGAAAACTTTTAAAATAATAAAGCTTTGTTGAATAAACACTGTTATATAAAATACAAGTTATATATTTTGAAAAGTAAATGTCACTAAAAAAATGTTTTAGGAAAAGGCTGTTTATTATTTTGTGTGGAATAAAATTATTTTAAAATAATAATAGCTAGGTTTCTATTAAAAATATATAGGTGACATTGAAATAACTTTGGCTACGTCCAACTAATCAAAATTAGTTAGTGATATTCTCCTTCCCCCTTGATAAAAAAAAATATTTTGTACAAAGAATTTTTTTCCTAAAATGATTCATTTTTAGAATATTCTGGTGTCTCAACTTAAATGCCTCATCTGGTATATAGAATGAAGCAAGACATTAAATCTCTTGATTGTAAATCACAACACCATAGGAATGTTCATTAAATATATAAAAGAATTGAGTCTCTGATAAATAAATTACTGCACAGTCCCAATGCATAAAATAGTGTTGAGCTAAGTGCACAGTTTCTTAGCTTAATTTAAAAAGCCTAATGTCAAATGGATATTAAATTAAAGCTATGATGGTCGGATATTGTAAGATCAAATTAAAGATGGATGTTATAATATGTGAGATAGTTTTCCATTTAATTGTGCCAATGTAATCTTTCTGGAATGGTTCAAATTTCACTCAAATAAAACCCACTAAGTTCGGTTAAGGGCTGTCTGTATATCTACCAGAGCTTGGCGAGAGTTTCATATAGATAGTTTAAGTGATTTGGATCAAGACCTAGTTTTGTGAATGACTCGTAAAATGCATTTGGTACGTTACCCGTGAATTATACGGGGAAATTATATTCCTGCCAAACTGTATTTGTGGTTTAAAGCAAGCACACCAAACGTGCAAGTACAATAACGACGTCAGTTTACGCATTTAATGCTATCAACAAAATGAACTACCTGAGTGCATGAAATGTGGTCACCCCAAAATACCTCTATTGAATAATTACTTCCTAGTTCGATTTGGGGTCACCCCTATATATTAAGCTTCGTGGTCACTCCGGGACTAAAACCACGCAAAGTAGGTTGTGAATACTATCATTTATAGCAATTTACATCACTGGAATTTAAATTAAACTAATGAAACGAAAGGCAGAAACTATCGCTGTCATGAAGTAAATACAGTAAGTACACAGCGCACATATTTTAAAGAATACCAATTTTTTGGGGTTTTACACACTTGTAAAAGAATTAAGTTATTGGTCTATGGGGGTCCTTGATATTAGCACACTTTCACTCTTAGCTCAGCAAACATCCTGGCTACGAGCATCTCCAAACCACCAGTATTCACTTCAAGTCTTCTGGCGGGACTTGAACTAGATACTTTAACAAATAGAGGATAATAATTTTGTTCTGAAAGTAAATATTCTCAAAATAAAGTTAGTAATTTAAATAGGATTGTTTATTATTTGTGTGTTTATAGCAACATGTTAATCTACTAATGGATATATATATATATATATATTATTAAATATACACAATTTTTAAAGTAACTATTCAATATCCATCTTGTAATAGGTTGAAGCTTTGGATGCATCAAGAAAACCTTTCAAAATCCAGTTCAAATTAAAAAATATATATATCGTCATGAAAAAAACTCCACGGTGTGAGCCCACAAGTGATCTATACCGACCGAACGGCTACCACTGTTAGTTATGATAGCGCCAACATTTGCGGATGGAGGGTTTTATGTGATCAGCATTTTTTGTTTCCTTGTTTTATTTAAATAGCGCCTCATTTGTCCTCACGGGGCTGAGTTGACCCCTTTCAAGACCCAATTCACAGGAGCTTCAAGTTGGTTGGCGTTGAAAACCCCATGGTGTTCATGACAGGATCATTCACTAATAAAAATTATCCCTGCAGTTTTTCTGTGTGGGTAGCAAGCTCTGTGTTGCTGTATGTTCTATTAATATACTTTTCTGTTCCCGCGGTCTTGGATGTCATGGAAGGTTACGTGCACATTTGTACCAGTTCTACAATTAAACTCGATAAACGACAGTTAATTCTGCAGCACAACCAACGCTGAACTTGATCTTTAATAATCTTTTGAAAGCGGTATTTAAAACCATTACAAACGTATAAATCGCTACCACGCTCTATAATTGCCTTGTAACAACCAGATGAGTAAGGAAGTCAAATCTCAATTAATGGGAAATGAATATTGCCACATTACTTTCCCTATCAATGACTCATTGTTTGTTTACCTGTCTATTTATCTTAGGTCGCACATCGGATGTCGTCCTGATTGCAAACAGTTCTGAATGTTGACACGTGAGTACCCGGAGAGGATTATTTGGCTTTGACATAATGAGGAGTCCAGATTTTGGGCACACCATGTTTGCTATACCATCCCGACCCTAATAAGACAATAGGAGCGGTCCACGTGTTCCTAGCAGTCGTGTGATGCCGTCTTTCATCCTTGTCATTCTAGATTTAACTAAATTATATACAAGAATAATACCATGTTAGGTTAGGTTAGGTTAGGTTAGAAGGAAAGCCCTGAAGGTAATGGAAACCGTCAATAAACCCCTTTCCCCCGGGTCACCACCCTCACACAGGAATTCTTGCGAGTTGTTCTTTTACTTGCTCGCAGTCTGAACACGGAATATTTAGGTGGTCATAACATTTCGGGTGTGTTCGCAATCTAGATGAGTTTTCCCTTGTTCGCATTCAGGGAGCAATCGCACGTGGTACAAGTTCTCTTGGATAGTGGGTCGCAGTTCGTTCCTCTCAGTTCATTGGTGGCAGTTTGTCTACAAGTGAGAGTGGAAAGCAACTAAGGGAAAACCACCCTCAGTGCACTGGATCAGAATTATAGTGACAGTGATGTTGGTGTTCAAATCACAGTCGTGTCCACTGATGGTGGTTTTTCCTAAAAGGTTTCCCACTTTTATTCCACGCAAATGAGGGTTGATTAATTCTTTTGCATACTCCTATCCAATTAGTGCAATTATTATAATTACATGCTTATAAACAGAACGAGTAGTAATACGTTATGTTTAAAAAACTGCTCTACGCGTAATTTGTAGATTAGTTTATTGTGAGCGTGACACCTTGGTTAGTGATTAAAATCACTAACTGGTCAGTAATTGATTTTTACTTATGCTTCGCAAATGGTGCCAAGCAAAACTTGTGGAATTTCAATCAGTTTCCTACTATCTAGCAGCAAGTACCTTCCTCGGGTTTATAGATTACTTAATATTTATTAATATAATGTCCAGAGACCCCACGTGCTAAGGAGGATTTGGTTCTATATTATTAATAATAATAATAATAATAATAATAAATATAATAATAATAATAATAATAATAATAATAATAATAATAATTATTATTATTATTATTACAGATATAAGCGGGGTAATCAGAAAAATTTGGATTGGACCATACAATGTAAAAATGCAAATATCAGATATTTCAAAATAATAATAATAATCGAATATTCGTAACGGCAAAGGAACTGCAACAAACTGATGCCAAAGTTATAGCGTTGTTCTGAATCTCGAAGGGAAGAAGTCTTGAATGATACATTAAATGAAATTTATAGCGTCGTACTGAGTGTCGAAAGGAAGCATTCTTGAATAGTACATTAAATGTTCAGTTGTTCATTCATGATGATATAGTTTGTAACTGAGGTAGCTCGGTGACTAGCATGTTGAGTTTCCAGTGATTAATCATGAACGCATTATAGACAAGTCAGCAAACAGTAGCCTCTTGAGCTGCCCGCTGTTTAAATACATTAGTGGTGAAGCTCAAGCTACTAGTTGGAAATTTAAATTTTATTCCTGTCACTTTTAAGTCTTGTTTTAGTAGGAGCTACTAGGTGAAAGGTCTTAGTTCCATTTATAGCTACTAAAATACCCTCCATGTAAGCGTATAGTAGCAATATAACGCTTTATAAAATATTATCCATTGATGAAAGGGTATTTATAGATATTGCCTGTTTACTATCCAGAATGCTATATTATTATCCATAGCCTAATATTTTCAAGTATTCGTTTCTTGCTATGACCTGATATTGGTAGTAAGAACAATATCAGGCGATTACTTAAGATAATAAAACCATTTTAAGTATATAATCATACATCAAGTGATCTGCAGCTGTCAATTTTTAAGTATATTATCAATAACTTTAAAATAAAACAAATAATATATGTGATTTTATCAATGTTTGTCCCAAAGAAGTATAATCGAATTTTTTAAACTTCTCTTCCTAAAAAGAAGTCTAAGTACATTAGATCATATTTGATAGGGATGGTAGAATTATTGGAAATGTATGGTAATCATATTTACGTTGAGGTAGACTGGCAAACAATTTAGGAGTTGGAGTTCCACTTCCCCATCACCCGCGAGCCAGACCTGAAGATATGTACTACACAGTCCACGTGTATACGAGTAGGAGTGTCAGGGAAACTAACATTGATCACAAGCTGGAGGAGCTGTAAGTATCGGCCAGACATTATATGAAAGCTCCACTCCATGAAATAAGCTCTGTTCAAAAGATTTGATCTCGTCAATATTGCCCAACCACTGCCGAAAATTATTACCTATGAAGTAAACACTTTCCAAAATATTTAGAAGCGTTAACATTAACCGGGCTCACTAACTCACTCCTGGATTTTAAGAACTTAAATATATTGCCACACTCACAAAGGTATGCCATCTATTCTTATCTTTAGCTAGCTATATCCATTTCATCCAATTACACCCTACCCCTATCTTGAGCAATTCTATCCAGTCCACCTCATTATACACCATCTCTTTCATGTTTATTATAATGTTATCCTCCCATCTTCTTCTAGATCTTGCCAATGGTTTCTTTTCATTGGGTTTGCCAGTCAATACCTTGCACAATGTTCTAGAATCTCCCAATGGTTTCTTTTCATTGGGTTTGCCAGTCAATACCTTGCACATGGTTCTAGAATCTCCCAATGGTTTCTTTTCATTGGGTTTGCCAGTCAATACCTTGCACATTGTTCTAGAATCTCCCAATGGTTTCTTTTCATTGGGTTTGCCAGTCAATACCTTGCACATGGTTCTAGAATCTCTTTTCATTTCATTGGGTTTGTTAGTCAATATCTTGCACAATGTTCTAGAATCTCCCAATGGTTTCTTTTCATTAGTTTTGCCAGTCAATACCTTGCACATGGTTCTAGAATCTCTTTTCATTGGGTTTGTTAGTCAATATCTTGCACAATATTCTAGAATCTCCCAATGGTTTCTTTTCATTAGTTTTGCCAGTCAATACCTTACACATTGTTCTAGAATCTCTTTTCATTGGGTTTGTTAGTCAATACCTTGCACATAGTTCTAGAATCTCTTTTCATTGGGTTTGTTAGTCAATATCTTGCACATTGTTCTAGAATCTCCCAATGGTTTCTTTTCATTGGGTTTGCCAGTCAATACCTTGCACATTGTTCTAGAATCTCTTTTCATTGGGTTTGTCAGTCAATATCTTGCACATTGTTCTAGAATCTCCCAATGGTTTATTTTCATTAGTTTTGCCAGTCAATACCTTGCACATGGTTCTAGAATCTTTCAATGGTTTCTTTTCATTGGGTCTGCCAGTCAATACCTTGCACATTGTTCTAGAATCTCTTTTCATTGGATTTGTCAGTCAATATCTTGCACAATGTTCTAGAATCTCCCAATGGTTTCTTTTCATTGGGTTTGTCAGTCAATATCTTGCACATTGTTCTAGAATCTCCCAATCGCACTGCATGTCCTGTCCACTTTAGCTTGTGAACTTTGGTTAGTCTAACAATGTATGATGAGGAGTACAGGGTATGTAGCTCATTATTATGTAGCTTTTGACCCTCTACTCTATATCCATCCCTTTTAACCAAATATTTTACGTAGTGTTTACCAGCCACGGTTCAGAATATAACATTCTGAAATCACAAACTCAATGCTGATTAAATTATTTGGCTTCTTCAAGATTGTGTGGCACGGTCCAGATTGGTTCATTAGAGTCTTTTTATGAGAGGTTTTTACCTAAACGGCAGTTAAAATTTGTATGTTTATGTTTTGGGTTGCCACCACTTGTAAAATATCACTGTTTTATTATACATGCTAAGTTTTTTAATTACATGTTATATTTTACATTTAAATAACGTAAACTTAAGTTTTCTCACACTATTTCAATACCATTAATTATTCATTTTTACCCAATCCGAAAAAATATAATTTAAACATAATTAAAAGTATTATTCTTTGTTTTGTGACAATATCTATGATGTGTAATACAGTGCATACATTAATACCTTTTAAGACATACATCGTGTTTACTTGGAAAAGAGAAAATACTTGTCGTTTTTATATAAATAGTAAATTAGTTTATGATTATTTAATCATATTTTGAAATATTTAACTGAATAAAATATTTTCATCCACTGCGTGGGTGCATCATTTTAAAAAACTTGTTTCCGTCACGTTCAATCACAAGATTCAAATTCGTCGGCTGCCATTTTGAAACTGTATTTGTTAGACCTTTTGTGGAATTGCCGTGAATAATAATTTTGAATAGAATTAAACGATAAATAAGCTTTGTTCTCAACCTCAAATAAATATAATTAATATTGGCCTAAATTACTGTGATTAGCTATCACATTCATACATTACCATATGTTTTCATTACAGTTGTCCAAAGAGAAACATGTCAGCTGTTGGCGTGGGGCTACATTAGGGACTATTTCTAGTAACTTTTCGAGCTGTCATCCAAGTAAACTAAGGTCATGAATGTACTATACTTATCCATGAAATTAACATGGTTCAAAAATGTTGCGTTGTTAAAATTGATCGGCTAAGCTTGGCAACGTTCATCAGTGACAATTATTTTGCACAGTATCTGCCTGTTTTCAATCACCGACCAATACCTGTATTTGATAGCTACACGTATGCTGGGTCAAGGTGAAGTAAGCCGTAAACAAATGTATCTATAAAGGCTGAACAAAACTTCATCCAACTGGTCGAAGTCAGAACTCGTTATCAGTCCTCTCCATCGTAACAAGTAAAATGGCCCGAGTAGATCTGATCATGCCGATTCGTGTGATCGTTACTGTCCATTGTGATACCAATATCTGATTGGAGGCGTATACGAGGAGAAATAAAACTAAGCATCTATATTTCATGAGGACAATGTGATTCTTTTTTTTACTGAATTGGGGTGTTGATAAACACCACCTGATTGTTGCACGCACATAGTTTTGCTAATATCTATTCAAAATAATTTAAATTTACTAAAACATTTAATTGAAATGACTTAAATGTATGTATAAGTTTATTAGCATACCGGCACCATCAGTGCTCTTGGCGTAGCCTTTATTTTTCCTATGAATTTACATTTGGAGCACCTTCTAGAAAATAAAGCCTTTTTTTTCTGCCAAATATTGATAAAATAAAACCATCTTATTGATGTTATATCATATATATCGATAGTATATATCAAAAGTGACTGCTGAATATGATATTAATTGATGTATTAATACATTAATTTCAATTTATCTATTTTTTTCTTTCGGATAAAATGGTGTATGTTAGTTAATAAGAACTGTATTTAAATTATATTCTTGAAAGTAAAAGTAAACATAGAATTTCTAAAAATAATTAACTGTGCAGCCAGGTAAGATTGGGTCACCGTCACCCATGTTGAATTAAAGTGTACTATCTATACGACCAAATACATATTACTTACTGATAAATATTATTTTATATATATTATAATCCAGTTTTACTACCAGTTCAGGCTATAGGCATATAAATGATCATTACTTTAATGGGATACGAATGAGGAAGGAAGCATTTGAAAATTAATTTACTCGCATTTGCTCGGAAGGAGATTGGGAAACCATTTGATACCCTCAGTAGACTGGACTTGGATTAGAAAACTAATCTCCCTATGTTCAGCAGGCCGTCTAACACGAGAGTGACGCCTTAGATCATTCAACCACAAAGTAGGTATTTTCTGATATTCATATTTCTAAACAACATTTAAGTATTTAGTTATGTAATCACATCCCCATATACAGGATTATTCAAAAGCAATGGTACAAAACTGAAGGCCTGTAGTGAGAGAGGTGTCAAAGGTAACCAGGCAGTAACGGAA
The DNA here is from genome assembly GCA_902155825.1 of Timema genevievae. Lineage (NCBI taxonomy): Eukaryota > Metazoa > Arthropoda > Insecta > Phasmatodea > Timematidae > Timema > Timema genevievae. Next base: position 58,084 of record CABFWO010004240.1, on the reverse strand, counting down.
TTAAAGAAAGGATAACGCCATCAAGTTCTTTCCTGGGCATGGTAGCTGCTGCCGGGATGTTCGCACGTCGGCTACGTGCTCCCATTGGGCTTAACTACCTTAAACAACACATCTCTGCTGCGGTGGAATTGATAGCCGAGGATATGCTGGGACGCTTCTGGACCAAACTTTATTACCATCTAGACGTCTGCCATGTAGACAACGGTGGCCCAATCAAACACCTTTAGTGCTTTTAATACTTGAAGTGTTCTGTCTTCTCATGTCGTGACGGTTGTTTGTATGTCAACACGTTTAAGAATAAAACCGTTTCACTTTTGCGCCATTAATTTTGAATAATCCTGTATTTACACATACATACATTCTGATGATATTTGACACTCTTCATTAAGTTTATTTTTATTTTTATAATTTTTAAAATGTTATGATTTATTATTTTGGTGAATTGGAATGTGCTTCGATGTTCGTCCATGGTATTGACATGCTATTTTGTTGTTGTGCAAATCAGATATACTTTATTTTTATTCACTATAATACGGAGAAAATATCGTCCAACGCATTTAAAAATAATAAGAATAGTAATGATTTTGAAGTATTGGGGAACATTTACTTTGTATTAAATTATTCATCTTTTAAAATAGTCTGCTGATCTCGTGTTATTTATATTCATGGTTAGCCATCTCTAATCGAGGCACAACTATCTGGTGACAAGTGAAGAGTGAGTCTCACCAGGAATATAAATAAAAGAAGTAAGAGATTTATTTGGGCATAGCTGATCCCACACAGAGGAGAGCTCCAAAAAGGCTCATGAGAGATGGTGTTCGTATAATACCTCGATGTTTGAGTTTGACAATAATTCAATATCGAATTTCAACCTTATTTTAAATTGCTAGTACTTATTATTTCTTACACTTAATCCAATTAAAGTTCTTCTGAGTTTAGGTCAAACTTTGTTGACTATTGTTACCAGATATTATACGAGGGGATATCAAATGTTTCAAGACTTGTACTGTAAAATAGTGATAGAATTACCTGATATAAATTTTTATCGTTCAAAGTAGTCCTCTTGTGCAGCGATACACTGATCACAGCGCTTTTTACACTTTTTGAAAGCTCCCTGGAAGTCCTTGTTCCGAAGCGTACAGCACCTGCGATCCAAGCTTGATTTAATTGATGGTGTCAAAGCAGGGACTCTTGCAATTTAACTTAATCTTCGGGAAGAGGAAGAAGTCACAGGGGACAAAATCCGGTGAGTACTGTGGGTGAGACACGATGATCATTTTGCTGCGTCCGATAAACAAATTCGTTTTCATCGCTGTGTGTGCGGATGAGTTTTCATGTTGGAGCACCTAATTGCCCGCACGTCACATTTCTGGTCTTTTCCGCTGAATGTCCTCCCTCTGACGCCTCAGAACATGACGTGAATGGACGTGAGTAGTGTCTGCACCGATCCCTATTTACAATGCCAGAAATTTCCTTAAAGGTCATCCAGTGATCCTCATGCACAAGTTGCCTGACTCTGTCCACAATTTCCGGGTTTGTGCTCGAGGAAGTTTGATCTCTCATCGTCTTTCAGTGATATTCTGCCGCTTTTGAAGTGTGAGTGCCAATCAAAACACACCGGATGGCTCTTAGATTCACTGCCATAGGCCTGCTGCATCATTTTGAAGGTCTCCATTTCAGATTTTCCGAGTAAGACGCAGAGTTTGATGTTCGCTCTCTGCTCAAGTTTGCGGTCCATAATATAATCGCAAATGCACCCGTGCACGTCATCAAATAAACGTCCACTGGTCAACACAGAACGATGCCACTTGTCATACTGATAGATTAAGGTAACAGATCGTCACACCAGCGCACGCATCCCGTGCGCCACTCTGTTTTTATTTTACAGAACTAGTCTTGAAACTTTTTGATACCCCCTCACAATTATACATGGACTGTGTTAATGAAACATAGTTTTTTTATTCTCCTGAAATAGATTTTGAATGAAATTGGGATTCTTGTTCTGGTTGTCTAAGATCTTTCAGGACGAAATCTGTGTCCATTCACAATGATACTTTTAATAGACCTGTATTTTTAAAGTGAAGGAATGGACACTATCTCAAAAGTTAGCTGGAAGCCTGGTGCGCAGCCAGAGTGTTTTTTTACTAATTAAAATTCCATATTTCACATTTAGAAGAATAAACTAATGTTAAACCAAAATTAGTCGACAAATTATCCAGACATGGTTTTTTATTCCTAGTGAGATCAGACTAATTTATTGCTTACCTAAATTTATCTCAACCTTTCATCCTCAGAAAATATTATAACATCTCAGAAAAGGGTATAGACTAAATTTATCATATACAGTATATCACTATTACTCGCTAGACCACTAATGATTTATTTAAAAAGCTTAACTCCTTTCATAAATATTGTCAATTATTTTACCCTAATCAAACAATTTTCCTTTTGAACCTTATAACATAAGAGTAGTAAATTGTAGTTTTATTTTTATTTACAAGAGAAGCCTGTTTTTACCCTCTACCGCCATGAACAAAAATGCTAATAAATTGATAGACAATAGCTAAGTGACTATTTTTTATATATTTAAGTTTGTGATCATTCACCCACTATTTGTGTAGATTGCAAGGCTAATAACAGTTGGTATTCATTAAACAATTGATTTTAACAATGAATCTAAAAATTGTTTACAAACAACACCTAGAAACAACAAACGGGATGGTTTTATACTTAATGTCATCGTATATCTTCATAAATTATGTATTCTAGGTACACTCTAGACTAACTCAATAGAACTTTTGAATGAAATTGAATAAAATCAATCATTTTGAAGTCAAGGAATGGTTTTATTCTCGTTTCGAGTATTTGCGAGATCTCAAATTAAACCAGCCCACGGGAATATCTCCCAGTGTCCCGGTGGCCCAGTCCACCCCTGATATTAGGCTTCAATTACTTTCATTTCGCTTTTTGAACTTTGACTTAGCATCGTAGGGCCCTTTCTTACAAGAATCTCGTGACGCGCAACAAACGACGACACGGTGACGCACGCTCTTGGGAGACAGTGAGTGCTTGTATACTCTGTCGTGCGTCATTTATGTCGTTGCTATCTACAATTATGTCATCGTAACTTAAATAACACCGCATCCACACTACGATCCATTATACATTATATTCAATGGTGCATTATATACAAGCGTTAACCTTTGTTTCACCGTGTTGGAGATACTGCAGGACAACCAACCTCCACACCACGTGGGTTGAAACCTCAGTGTATTTCAGGACCAGTATCAGTGTACTTCTGGAGCAGGTAGTGCGTTTTTTATTTGTGTTTGGGTATTTATTGTCTACCACTCTATTTATTCCTGATATAGCAATAATATGATGAAGATAACGCACGATTCCATCACGAGGGGTAGAAAAGAATAGATTGGCAACCCTGGTATCTGTTTTTAACTTCCTCCCAATCTTTTCATGATGTGTGACGCATGATATTTGCTTGTATAAAAACAAACGCTCAGGAAGCGCGTCACACCTGTCGTGCGTCAAGAAACTCCTGTATAGAAGGGCCCTTAAAAACCATTAGGTTGCGGTATTTAAGAAACTTTACCAGTAGAAATACTGACAGTCAAAGTATATATATATATATATATATATATATATATATTTGAATTTACTTCATCAATTGTGTGTATGAACATTCCGTTTACCCAGAAATGCAGCAAACAATTTTAACTTGACGGATTACACTATGACCCTAACTTATAAGCAGAATCATATTGGAGCCATGAAATACTTATTATATGGATACCTTTTAGGGTAAATTATGCACATAAGATAAAATTGTTATTGTAAATTTTGCTAAAATTTGTTTGGTAATATTTAGTTTCTAAATTTATATAAATATGAATTATATAATTTTTTCTCAATGTTAAATATTTTTATACAATATTTGTTTCTCTATTTAGCCTCGGGATTATTTTATATATTTTATTTTACTTCGCATACTCCCATTACTTAGTAAACGCACACACTTTTAGCTTATTATGATTTATAATTTACAGTACCTACTTTGTGAAAGACTATACTGCAAAGTTTTATTCACACTACGTGACTTTATTTCTATTTTCTTTTAACTAGTAAAGAGCTATTTCGTGACAGCAGCAAATTTCGCAAGAGAGATTCTTCATCGTTAGCCGCTTTACTCCACGGGTTATGACAATGAAAAGTTGATTCTTCAGAAAAGTACGCGTCTTTCCTCTTATGAACTCACTTGCTGGAAAATCTGAGACTTTTTCAGACCTTTCTTTTTTCTTTTTACTCTTTCTTTACTATCCCGATTCTCTTTATTTCACTTTCTTCTCTGACATGTCATGCCCTTGTACTTCTCTATTATTTTGATGAGCTCTTCCGGTTGATAGTAAACATTAGGTTGTGTTTCTGTTTAGGATTATATAATGTGCTTTCAACGGCAGAAGTAATTTGGCAAGCGACTCGGAAACGTCAGGATACTAAGCCATAGGTCTCGGGTTGGATTCCCGTATTTAGGTTTTATTTTCAATTTAAATATTATGATCTTTACATGCGGGTATAACCGTAACTAAAAATATAATAGCTTAGCTATTTAATCTATCGATAAAGATACATAGTTTCCTCGTAACACCTTACTCCCTACCCAAAACCAACCCATTTATTACTTTAATATTTAATTTATATTAGTTTTCTGAATATGATTAAATTTTAAGAAAATAAATTAAGTTATTATTTTTTTTAAGATAACCTATATTAATTTAATAGTCCCTCGAATATTTAAATCTAGTTAGTGTTGTATATTGGTCTTATAGAATTTTTGCACCCAATGAAAAATTTGTTTTAATCAAAATAATATCTCTACTACTTATAATACAGAGTGTCGTTCTATACATCTGTTTCCTAAAATTTATGGAACCGCTAAACTGATTCCGATGAAGTTTTATTTATATTATGTAGATCTTTACCAGGAAGGTTTTGTCGATTGATAAAATTAACAAAATAAAATAAAATTGATGTTTTAAAAAGATCTTGTCTTAAAACGGGTGATCAATAATGAATTCTCCTATTTTGTATACATCTTTTATAGCACTGCGTCTTACCACGTGTTCACTGTTCAACTTATAAACATATGCACTATTTACGTTAATGAAGTGAATGAAAAACTACCCTCAGTACACACGACAGGGTTTCGAACTCCGATCCACCTGTCATCAGTGGTCTAGTCCAAGACATGAGAAACACTTTAGACCATGCGGCCACCGAATCAGGTAAATATTCTCCTATTGAATTTAGAATTAATTATTTTTATGTATAACTCGATTGTTAAATCCAAAGAGTAGTTACATAATATATTTCAATACCAAGTTCAATGGGAAATCATATTTGAGCTTATTTTGTTTTAAATTAACAGATTATTATAAAGGATAGTTTCTGTGCTTAAATGTTCGCTTATAATTATATAATTATTAATTGGGTTTGAATGCTGTATTTTTATTTTATTTTGAACTATCCAAGAAAGTTTATACAAGTTATTTAAAAATTATCTATATCTTAAAGAAGCTGAGCAATAACGTTAAAGGCAATTCGAGTAATTCATATTGTGGAGTGACAAAAAGAGGACTGCTACAAGTGCAGCTACTCTTTTGACTTCAGGAAAAAATCAGACCATTAATATAAATTCACTGATAGGTTAGGAGATTCTGGATTCCAACATCCCACAACTGAATGCAGGTATTATTAAACATGTGGTTTAATCAATCGTCCCCGTGCATAGAGCAAAAATTATCCATAAAGAGTTTTAAATACTTATGTAGGCGGGTATCTCAAATACCATAAACGGCATACCGACGGGGTAGAGCGTTTGACTAAGATCTAATCTTGAGCGTTGAATATTGGCGATAGCTGGATGGTTCCACAACGCCCCATATTTTTGAGACAGTTCCATTCTCAAATTAACGTCGAGCAGTGTAGTTTTATCAACTTCATTGAGTATGTGTGTAAGTAAATCAATAAGTTTATTGGCGACCTGGTGGTCTAGGGGTAAGGTGTCAGACTTCTGTGCTGAGGGTCCGGGGTTCAATCCTTGGTCCCGGCACAGATTTATCTGATNGAGGGTCCGGGGTTCAATCCTTGGTCCCGGCACAGATTTATCTGATTGCCAAACCCTTTCTTCACCTCTGACAAGACGTGTATTAATCACAACTTGTGAATGTGAGGAGTGCCAGGCCTCCACCGTGGTTCGGATTCCACGTTAAACTGTAGGTCCTCCATTTCATCTCACAATCACCCTAACATTACACATTAGCGTAAGTACGTATAACCCGAACGGGTAGTAAGACGCCGTGATAATAATAATAATAATAATAATAATAAGTTTAGTGATCAAGTGACGTTTAGTAATAGCTAGGCTTATGAGGTAAACCAATTCTAGTTGGGATTATTCAGGAGGATATTCATTTAACTGTCCACTTCTAGAGTAGACAATGTGTATATTTCACAACAATTATGGTCACCGATATCACTGACGTCACTAACAACCCAAACGACACCTCATAAACAATCTTATTCAGATAGCGTGATGACGATCCTATAGCAAACAGACTTACCTACAGTGAGGTTGCTTCATATTATAATGCTTGGAAAGTTAAGAATTTCCAGTGCGGAGAGCAAGGTGTTTCTTAGAACCCCCTGAAGTAAATAGCGGTGGCATTTTTATAACTGAAATTAACGCCAGGAAAGATGCGATTAAGAGTTATATTATATATTATAATAAACACGTATAATGTCAATTATTTAACTTTGTATTCCCAATATGACTGGAAAACGACATAAGTTATCATGTTATTGTCATATAATAATTGTAGATATCATGTTATTGCTATTCAATTGTAGATAGTTTTATTGTTACACGATATTAGGTAAAATATCATTGCCATTTGGTAGTAGGTATAATGTCATTATCATACGATAATATATATAGTGTTATTGTCATACAATGGTAGGTTTATAGTTAAATCATTGGCATACGTTAGTAGGTATAATTTTATTTCCATACAATTGTAGGTATAAAGTTATTGGCATATGATAATAGGCTTTGCGTTGTTTCCATTCAATAGTGGGTATAGTGTTATTTCCATACCGTAATAGGTACACAGTAAAGTAATTTACATACAATAGTAGTTATAGTTTTTTGCCATTTGATATTAGGTATAGTTTAATAGTCATACGATAGTAGATATAGTGTTATTGCAATACAATAGCAAGTATAATTTTATTGCTATATCCTAGGTTTAATCCATTTACTATAGTTTCAAATTGTGTTATATTCTGTAGATGTTAATTTAAAAAAGGGTACTTAAAATATTTATGCCTATACGAATGCATTTTATCAGTGTTAATAAGGAAAATGTATGATTCCAAACTTATGACTTTACTAATATTACACTTTAACTGGCTAATAAAACAAACACTATACAGTAATTAAACACATACTGGCTTCACCCTTGCCTCCGTAGCCATTTGTTCATAGCGACGGCATGTACAGTACAAACAGAAAAATACAAAACACAGAACTCAGACATAATTTATATTTTTGTTTGTTAATTCACAGTCAAATAATTAAACGACGAAACTTCCTATGTATTATATCTAATCATCTGATGAATTGTCACTGTTTAGCAAAATAAAACTCTCGGTATCAAAATAAAGCAGAAAATCTTATATGTATAGCTTAGTTAGCATAAACATTTCTCAAAATATTGATGAATGAAAAAATTCCTATATAATTTTGATTACATTCTCTTTAAGCAAAATATTTTTCGAGCTATATTTTGGACAAACTTATTCCATAAAAAAAGTTTAGGTGGGTATACGGATTAAGGTGTTAATCTTTTATAGCCTGGTTTTCGAAAGTTAGGGAGGTCGGATATCCTACCCTGGTATTTATATTTAGGGTATTTATTTTTCCTTTGAAAAAAGTGTGATTGCAATTCATCTAAATAATAGCAGCCTAATTTTAGCACCACTAATGGCTAGATGTACAGGCTGTACGCATGTCTTAATTACTATAATGTGACAGGGATAAGAAAAGTTGAATTTTATAAATATACTCACATTTGTGTTGAAGGGAAGAGTTTAAAACCATTTATTAAAAGCCGCCCTCAGTACACTCGACTGGGAGTCGAGCCCTAATCTTCTCGGGTCCAGTCTATTGCTAGAGGGACGTTTTAGATCATACTACCGTTGAAGCTGTTTTCATCAGTGTAAATAATCAAGTATTTCATAGGGGTGTTAAGACATGTGTGGTGCAAAAATAGCTCTGTGTAATATATACATATATTATACCAGGCATACTTTGAGTGTACATTATCTGGAAATATTGCCGGTTGAAGCTAGCATTTAAATTAATTTTCATTTATTCAATATAATCACAGAGTAACGCAGAATTAAAAGAAAATATTTATTATATTAAGTAAAAAAAGTTATCATTTTTATAATCAAATTATCACAAAGTAATGTAAAACTAAAATAATGTATTTATGTTATGTTTCGACCTTTTGCCGTAAGCGCTAGGGCCAAAGAAAACAGCGAAACCTATGTTGGAGGTCAGTTGCATGTTGGAGGTCATTTGCATGATGGAGGTCAGTTGTATGTTGAAGCTGTGTTGTATGTTGGAGGTCAGTTGTATGATGGAGCTGTGTTGTATGTTGGAGGTCAGTTGTATGTGGGAGCTGTGTTGAGTGTTGGAGGTCAGTTGTATGATGGAGCTGTGTTGTATGTTGGAGGTCAGTTATATGATGGAGCTGTGTTTTATGTTGGAGGTCAGTTGCATGTGGGAGCTGCGTTGTATGTTGGAGGTCAGTTGTATGTGGAAGCTGTGTTGTATGTTGGAGGTCAGTTGCATGTTGGAGGTCATTTGCATGATGGAGGTCAGTTGTATGTTGAAGCTGTGTTGTGTGTTGGAGGTCAGTTGTATGTGGGAGCTGTGTTGTGTGTTGGAGGTCAGTTGTATGTTGGAGGTCAGTTGTATGATGGAGGTCAGTTGTATGTTGAAGCTGTGTTGTATGTTGGAGGTCAGTTGCGTGTTGGAGGTCATTTGCATGATGGAGGTCAGTTGTATGTTGAAGCTGTGTTGTATGTTGGAGGTCAGTTGTATGTGGGAGCTGTGTTGTGTGTTGGAGGTCAGTTGTATTATGGAGCTGTGTTGTATGTTGGAGGTCAGTTGTATGATGGAGCTGTGTTGTATGTTGGAGGTCAGTTGTATGTGGAAGCTGTGTTGTATGTTGGAGGTCAGTTGTATGTGGAAGCTGTGTTGTGTGTTGGAGGTCAGTTGTATGTTGGAGGTCAGTTGCATGATGGAGCTTTCAAGCTACGACCGTGTTGGCTAAAAGTTGTATTAGAAACCAATCAATGTAAGAGAGGTGTGTCTGCACTGTTTGAATACACTGTAAAATGTTTTAAGGTCTGCGCATTTGTATTAATAAATGAAGATTGTGGTTGTGAAACTTGTTCTTTAATCAATGACCGGTAAAGTATAAATGTATCAAAAGCTCGATAGCTGTGGCTTTATGTGGCTCACAAAATATAAATCATAAAGGTTTGTCTTTTATCTTTCGCAGCCACCAAAGTAGGTATTTAACACGAGCTAATAATACCTTAAACTAAATAGATACATTAAAATACAAACTTTTTGTTAATAATACCTAGCTCTTCTTGGACTATGGCATATACAAATTAGGACTACTTTCTAAGCGGTTTATTATTAATGTTCAATCTGTTACATTTTGGCATTGGGCATTTAAAAAAAATCTTATACCATATGTCTAGTAAAACTTAAGAAACAAGAATTTTTGAGGCAATATATTATTAATTCAACACTTATTTTCTTTGCTTCTAAGAGTTTTATTTCTCCTTTAAATCCTATCTCTGTTTAGTCTTCGTTTTCTGTCTCCCTTTAATTTTCCTTGTCTTTTTTTCCCTGACAGACTTTCTACTACAAGTAAAATCCAATCCCTCCTTCAAGCCTTTATACTACTTCCCCCAACCCCTGTCCATCACATTTCACCCTTTTAGAGTCACAAAGTCACATGTGAAACGGGGAAGAGTGGTAAATAAAGAACTCTTCGTTTGAGAAGTGAACATCTGAAAACTTAAGCACTCTGTTTACGTTTCATTATTAAGTAGACTTTGTTCGTCTTTTTCAAGTTTCATAGTAGAACACATTAAAATGTGTTCAGTAAGTAAACAGATGTAAAATAACCCACGTAAATATGACACGCCTCATAATTGGAACTCACATTTCAACTTTCAGTAGAATAACATTTTATGGGCCGTCCCCACATGAGGTACATGGGACGGTTTTACTCCTAGTAGACGATTTGTAGACACGATGTGGCTTTTCTTTGTAGTCCAAAAGACGAAATCTGCTCAGGTGGAAATATCTTCTACCCACCCTTTCACTGACTAGGAAAATAGTGATAGGAAGTGCTACAATTCAACCATGCTACACAAATAGACCTTATGTTTACACTAGCAGGATATTCCAGTGAAAATATTAGTTTTACGTTTCAGGTTATGTTATTCTAAATCTGTTTAACAATTAGGAGGCCCAATAGCTAAATGATTTATTATAAATTTGAATAGTAACTATGAAATCAAATATAGACTATTGGTTGTGTGGTTATAATATTCATTGGATACACTTAAATTAAAATAACGATTAAATTATTATTGAAAACTCAGTTTAAACGGTAAGAAAATAAGTACTATTTTTAAGTTAATAAAATATTATTTAAATTATTTATTGTTTACATTTACCTAAATAACTCTCAAAACGATTCGATTAAAACTGAAAAACTCGTCTTCGTGATTTCTATTAATAAAACCAATATTTGCAGGTATGTGTGGAATTTGGTTTTATGACAGTAATTTAATTATTATTATGTGTAAATAATTTGCACCTGACGAACAAAGTGATCTTATTAGCTCACAACTTAAGAACTAGCTTAACATAGCTAAGTGACAACACACATTCTCCACATTATAAGTTCGTAGCTGCGAAAGGAGATCCCATTTAATGAGTTTTAGCTGGGGTCACGAATAGAGCATGGGTCTTTAAACTCGTCAATAAAACGCACTGCAGAGCTAAAATGTCCGATGATATTGTGTTTATGAAATAGCTAACTCTCAGACAAAAATATATTTAAACTTGCATTTAAATTTGTATACTTTATTGATTTACATATACGTAAAATATGCCTTGTGTGGGCTTTTATTCTTTCTTACCCTACATCCAATTTCTAGAAATTAATCAATATTAATATATAAATAGCATTAAAATAGTTAATTAAGCTAATAAACTATTTTTATAATTTATTTATTTTCACCACAACCCCTTTAATATTTTATGATACAAACATATATTTTTAACTTACAAGCGGTAATTTATTTAAACTATTTATAAAAACTATTTAATGATTACTAAAGATTTACTTTTTGGATCTCTATATTTTTACTATTAAAAGTTTAACAGCAAAATAAATATACCCCATCTACGGAAGGAGTGGTGGTAGCTGACAGCTAGGAAAAGTCACCAGATCTACTCTCACGTATCCTTTAGCCAAACGTAATGAAATACTAGACCATATGGTGAATCGCAGTCACTTTTGACAAGTAAAAAGATTCACAACAAATAATTTGTTTATAATAATAGGTTTTGTCACAATTTTACATCTTCTGCTAGCCACCACTATTATGGAGAATGGACTCCGTGTGTAATAAATGGTAAAATATCTGGGTCAAGTCGATTGTATACAATATTGTGAGCGGTGAGATAGTTTCTGTGTTTTTGATGGAATAGTAACGGAGAGTAAATAAATCATTGAATAAATATTTACTTTAATCTTTATATTTATTATAATACAAACATAACTTCAAATTGTATAAGATTGCATGAGTAATTTTATGGCTAATAAATACGTTATCATATATATAATTAGTTCACGTCCGGCTGATAGGGTTATCTATTGTTAACAATCAAATTAACATTGTAGAAAATATACCCCAAAGCAGAAAGGAGGAGAAATGAAACTTCCCGATAGTTATAAATCCAGTACGTTGTGATTATGACGCCTTCAATATCGTCACCATCTGTACGAGACAGACTAAAAGCCTTTAAAGGCCACTGTTGGATTATTGTAGCATACATTTAGGACAAACACTACAAACAAGTTCCATAATATAAATTAAATAGATAATTAAAGGGAAATAAACTGATTAAAAATAGATACACAAACGCGCTCCCCGATGGAAGGTGCTACTGCCCATTATATCAATAGATTGCCACCAGTTAGGCTCAGGTGTAACACTTAGCAATAATGAGCTCTATAATTATGATTGATCAATGTTTCGATTACAATTACATTTTAATTACAAATTTAAATTTGTCCTGTATCATAGTAAACAGTTAAATGAAAACTATCCATCCAAATTGTGATCATCAGAAATTAAGGTTTATCCTGAACAGCCTTTCGAAAAAAGTAAAAACTCTATTACTAGTAATTGAAAATCTCTAATTACAATTATGTATTGCCTTTCAAAATACAATACGGTATCGCAACATTTGTTATTAAAAGGCAGAGCGATGAGTGCTCGTCAAATCTCAAACCAATATATTACTCTGTCTTTTTTTTTAATAAAAACTCATATATTATTCTTCATTATGTATCGTACTGAATGTAAATGTGTTATTTTCACGACATATTGAGTATATACTTTTTTTACATTCCTAACATTAAAAAACGTCCAAAATTATGTATTATCCAGTATTTCAACTATCCATTTATAAACCTGGCCTCATAGAATCCGAATAAACAAGATTTTAGTATATATATATGTATGAAAAATGGAATTAAGGCATTTTGGTTTACTGGACTACGATTCGATGAAAGAAATAACTTCACAAAACATTGAATGAGAAAAAGATTCGTGAAAGATAGGGGGGGGAGGGGGGATGTGGTGTTCTGAATGTCGTACCCTTTTTTTTTTTATTCAATGTTCGGTTGATGTCTCAAGGAACACGGAATAACATTTCCCCGTCTCTCAATACAGAGTTTTTATACCCAACATAAATGTACCATATGAATACTTATCTCCAGTTCCAGGTTGGAGGGGGCGGTGCCAACTGTACCACTTGTCATGGAAATTGGAGACTGTGAGTGGTGTCCGATCGAAAGTTTCAGTGGTGGATCACGAGGGGATATGAATAAAAATAGACTTATTGGTGGTAGTGATTGTTTTTTATCGTATGGAATATATGAACGTGAGGGATATGACATCTAGTTCTGTCCCCTGTATGTAGACTATTTGCCGTTCTGGTGGCATAGAACGTTGTCCAGGGTACACCATAGGAGGTTGTCTACATGTACCCGTAATGAGATGATATGATGTGATTATAGTGATTATGGAGTTGTGGAGTCGGGTTGAATCTTAATCTAACGTAAGCCTAATTAACCAAACCCAGGTGACCATTAGGATAATTCGCCTTAAGGGAAAAATAATCAAGATACCAGCCGGGAATTTAACCCAGGACCCCTAGATGCGTAGCCAGGTGCATTGCCCACAACACCACGGGGGTGGTTGGTGGTAGTGATGATACGTATTTATGCTGGTGGATGTATAGTCGGATCACCATTGGACGAAAATTTAACATTTCAAAATATTAAAATGTCTAACTTAATGCGTTCGTATGTAACGGGAGGTGTTCTTTTCAGCTTTCAATTTTGACAAGTGGTGTCAACTTTTACAATTATAAGATAGCTGTAATGAGCTTATGTCACTGTTGGCTAGTTAACATAAACGAGTTATTATGGCCTAAGGAAAAAAAACTGTTTTGCTCCAACATTTAATGTCGGTCTTTGCCTGGGCTAAACCCCACAGAGTTAGTTTATTTAATGGTGGGACGCCGGCTATTTCTTCGGCTAAATCGCTTTTGTTGGAGACACGGTCTCTCAACTTGGGACCTCCAGCTAAAAGGATGGACTCATAGACACTGGCACAAGAAGGTGGGACACTTGGGTGCACTATCTGATAAATGACACTGGGATCCATCATCAAAGGCTACTAAAATAATATTAAACTCGGGAGGTTGTGATTGGTTGTTTGTATTCACAAACTGTGTGTGGGACATAGCGACGGTCAGGCTTAGTACGTATCAAGTGCGGTGCTACACTAAATACAGGGACACCTACCTACACCAGAATGGAACGAACAAGTTTCATATGCGCAACTATTCCATTCCATTCAAGTCTAGGTATGTGTCGTCTTATGTTTGGTCTTGAGTCAAGCTTGAGGCGCGCTAAGTCTATCAGCCGTAAGACAGGTCCTCTTTCTCTCTCTGGATCACTAAGTATTGAGATGAAAATGAATAAATAAACAATAATAATACTGTTTATACTGATTAGAATTTACAGATTTATATTTTAAATAATTGTTCAGAAGCAACATGTAGGATTAATCAGATATTTATTTTCTTATAATAAAATCTTGAACCATGACCTGCCTATCATAAAAGGAATGAATACAAATATAACGATTATTAGTGTTTTTTTTTACAAATAGTGGTAATTTATTTGTAGTTTTTTAACAACAATAAAACAGAAACACAATAAATTAAAATCCTTTCACCAGATACATTAGTAGACTAGCCTTATAGCCAAAGTAAGTATTATGATTGCTAATATTAGTTCCTCCTTCAAACTATTCTTTAACTTATATATTGTTTTTGATGAATTGGCTTTCAGCCTCTCTCTTACTATGCTTCGCAATAATAGCCACAGCTTGTATTTAATGGGGGGTGAAGGGGGAACTACATAATTCCTTTTTGTCTTTCTTAAACAAAGATAGCAATCCAATTATTAATTTCAAAACAAAGAGGACTAAAACATTTCTCTTTGGAAAGATATAAGATAAAAACATTAATGTTTGATAAAAAAAATAGTCATAACATGCTTGGTCATAATTTTTAACACGATTTTAAACATTATTAATATAGCTATATTTAAAATTAAACATTCAAAATAATAATTTAAAACTATATTCAAACAAACTCGTCTTTCCACTGAAGTCTTTCTTGCGAGCATAGTTGACAAGGACATCGATGTGACGGCGAATAAGATAATTTTAAGATCGATTGTTGAATCGACTATGGTCTTAGTCGATAGTTAGACATCACTTCGGTACCCTCAATCATCAACACGTCACGTGACAGCAGTATCGAAATTACCAATACAGAGTCCAAATGCTGTTTGTCCTAGCTTGAAAGATTTTGGGTTCTAAGCCATGTAAATAGTTAACCTGTTGTGCTAATATTTAACAAAAAAGGGTTCTATTATAGTGGATGATCTTCTAAACCCTTCTTTTAGTGAATAAAATTAAAGTTGCAACATTATTGCATAATAATTATTGACATCCAATTTTTGTTTACCTTTCTAGCAGTCGTACCAAAACAACTTTAAATTATTAAATATAAACTATAAACATAAATATAATAACCAGACCAAACTACAAAATAATGTGAGGTACTATTTTTATTTTTTTAGAACCGCACCTTACTACTCGTTTGGTTTATACGCTGAGGTACTATTTATTACAAGACAAAACAGTTCAGGTTGACAATAAACTCGGAGATTTACAACATAATAAAAATAAATACTCATGAATAACAGAAAAAAATAAAAAAACTATGCGATGACAAAAAAATTGCAAGTTACCATAAAATACACGAATGCCCTCTTAAAATTATTATCGGTGTCGCTTGAGAGATACAGCGTGTGTAGCCCTAGTTTTCATGTCGACGAAGATTACGATATGTGCATACAGTAATTAAAGTGCAAAGTTTGTTCTAGCTGATGTTAACATAAAAATATACATTGCTTCTCATTGTAATTATAATAAAACCCTTCTATTTTATTAATCATAAACAAAGTTTGTTGAATTGAGCTAAAACTTATTTTAAAATCTCAGTATTTCTCTTTCCCTAATTATCTTAAAAATGAAGACTCCTAAGTTTAAAGAAACAATTAGGGGTGGGGGCTACTTTTTGTAATATTAATTTAAAAATTTGTTTAAAACTGTGTAGTAATTATTTAGAGATAGTTCAGGTTCACTTCTAAAGGTGCGTTTAATGTCCTTAGAAGATTATTCTCTCATTGGTAATGGATGTAGAACAAGGTTATCCAAAATAAGATTGAAATAATTAATTCAAACAAATTTGATGAAAAAGTAAAAAATTTGTGGTAAATTCAAGGAAAAATACATATGCTTACAATATATTAGTAGCTAGCACAATACCGACTCAAATGTAGGTTTATAAAACATATAGAAAAACTTTCAGGTCAATTTTCTTTATTATTTTGACTTTTTGTTGCCTCTTGATATTTATTTTAACATCTTATTTTCAGCAGATAAAAATCACATTGCGTGTTAGCGTCACTTTTTTTTTTGGAAAGTCCTCTACTAAAAAAAGACTCAAACAGGATTGTGGGTCTTCTTCCCCAAATAGTTCATCCAATCTGATAATTAAAGTAATCAAATAAAACCAAAATACTAATTGAGACAAAAATACATTCCGAAACGTGTAATATAATAATTCTAAAAGCCCAACACAATCTTTTATAATTAAAATTTACTCGTAAGTAAACGTAAACATAAACAATAACAAAAGGCCAAACTAGCTCTGGACAATCGTGTCAGTCACCAGGATTCAAAGCTAGAACACTTAAGTTAANACCAAGGTATTACGTTTTGCACCCTAATCCCAGAGACGGTAGGACAGTTTGTGTTTAGGGGAGGGCCAAGATAAGAGTAGCCCCCTGCCCCCACTATCAAAATGCTGGATTTTTTTATGTTATCTTAAAATACCTATTTTGTGCCGTTTTGCACCAAAGTATGGCGTTTTGAAGTGATCTTTCAAAGATCCCTCCTCTTAGCAAATCAGAGTTGCATCAAAAGTTGATGGTGAGATTGTTCCGAACTTGCACCAAGTATTCCGAGCTACTTTCTTACGAGAAAAATTATATTATTTACATTACATAATTCATCATCAAATATTATAACCTTAGTCATAATAATCACGAGTAAAAATAATAGCAACCCTCCAAGAATCAACAAAAACTAAATTTCTTCAACCTGCTAGAAAAGCGAGCAAAATCAACGACATCTGCCAGCGTTATCTTCAACCATAGTGGCGATACACCGAGTTATGCATACTTTTTAAGTCCTAAAACTCTTATTGTCCAGCTTTTTTTATACATTTGTCTACAACATTTATTCACATCCACATGGCGTGCCCCTTCCTTTTGATACACACGCTCAACCTACATATATTTTCTTCTTCGCTTGATCCATATTCATTCTATCAACATGTCCAAACAATAAATTATATATATATAATATATAATTACGCAAGGGGTTTAAGATTTTTAAAACACTAATTGACTTTCTAATTGTATTGTGAGTAATCTAAAGTAAATATTATTTGCAAAACAATAGGATGGTTAAGAAAAAATATACAAATTTATATTTTAATAATAGCTTATTGTCATTTATTTATAAACGATACAAGGTATACGGAAATAGATGTTCTTTGGAAAAAATAATTTCCTTGTTAAATTTTTTAGCTTACAAAAGACTTCTCTAATTAGTATGACTTGAGGTTCTGTAGAACATACATTACTAGACCATTATTAGCATTAAGCTCTAAACCACATTCTGCCTCAAAACTCTAATGAGACCACAAAGCAAGTCCATCCTCCCTAAGATATTCCCCCACTCCTTTTTATGATTTGGTTTTGTTGTAGAAGTATAAATGATTTAAACTGGCCAGCAAAGCATAAATTGTAGTGAAAATGTGTTGTAATTGTATAGTTTGTTTAAATATAATAGATACAGCAGTTACACATACATTGTAAAATAAATAATTGGATTTTTTCTAAGGATAGATGTAACAAGTTGTGTAAAAGTATATCATGCTAACTTATAATAAAAAATGAACTAGTTAATCGAGTTTTACAAGTGACTAAATTAATATACTTATGGCATTGGAACTCCAAAGTTTATTACCATACTTACATAAGTACGCTACCTATACCTATCCATATAGTTCTATCCAGACCATCTCATTACCCCTATCCCTATCTTGAGCTAGTTCTAGCCATTCTACCTCATTACACCCTATCTCTTTCAGGTCCACTCTAATATTGTTCTACCAGCTTTGTCTAGGTCTTCCCAATAGTCTCTTCCCATTGGATTTGCCAGTCAATAATACCCTGAACAAGGTTCTAGAATCTTCCACTCGCACCACATGTCCTATCCATCGTATTCTACCAGATTTGATTATCCTAACAATATCTTGTGATGAGTACAGTGTATGTAAATCATAATTATGTAGCCTTCTCCCCTCGCTGGTAGCTTCGTCCCTTTTTAAATCAAATATCGTTCTAAACAGCTAGTTATCAATCACCCTAAATCTATTTTCATCATGTTAGGTAAGAGACTATGTTTCATAATCATATAGAACAATTGGTAAAATTATTGCTTTGCATATTTTGAGTTTTAAATTCCATGATAGAAGAGGAAACCAAGGAAAATATCAAGCTGAGACTTGGAATAAACCAAGGTAGGTTTAGTTAAGGAAATCTTAACAAATCATGTCCGGAGTACTTTCTGCTATCTTTACATAATTTGTGTACTTAACGCAATAAACCACGTGCCCACCAGTGAGGTAACTTCAAAGCCAAGAAACACAAAAAGCTGAAACCTTGAATGTGTAGTTGGTGAAACCTTAGTGTTTGCACCAATGTTTTATATATTATTATTATTATTATTATTATTATTATTATTATTATTATTATTATTATTATTATTATTATTATTATTATTATTATTATTTACATTTGTACGTATGACGCGTTGGAAATCTTGACCACTGATTCGAGTGGATAAAAAATAAGAGACATAGAAAGAAGAAACTGGTAATGGGCATATAGCTTAGGATAACCTTAGTTTGTGCATTTACGCATATTGAGAGTCAGAAGTCTTAAGCGGTGCGATCACCGGTGCGGATAGCTCCATAACCAAATGACATAATAATATTAGACTTGACGCAGATAATTCAACCACCTTTGACTTGGGAGGGCCCTAATATGCTGCTAGTGATACATATAAAAGTAAATTTACTACTGGCAGCATAGAGCCCTCTGAAGTCGAAGGTGGCTCCGTTATCTGCATTAACTATGTTATCTCGTGATCTTAATTGATCACTCACTATGTAGCTGACGATTTACACACGTCCATTACAGACTCTGCCTTTAAACAAGAATGAAGAACAACTATGAGCACGGTACGACTCCTTGATAGCTCTGTGGTTAGAGCATTGGCGTATTAAGCCAAAGGTCCCGGATTCGATACCCGTGTCCAAGTGTCATTTTTCTATTTTAATAATATACTAGTTATGTTAGTTGAAATAAAATTAAAGGTAAATTTAAATATTTAAAATTAAACTAACATGAAATGTGACATTGGCTTCACGCTGATTTTCCTTTCTAGGTGAATCGCTTCCCAACAAGATTAAATTGCTCAAAGAGGAAAATGGAAAATAGCTATACATTTAATACAAAGTTTATTTTCTATGTAAATGCTAGAAATTATAATAAATACATCTGTAGTAAACAAAACTTTTCAATTAGTGAAAGTCGAATTCATGTGTACCAAACTATTTAATTATCCCCTGTCACTCTGGTGTAATTAAATGGACCAGTAGTGAGACGTGTAGTTTTCTACTGGGAAATAACTGCTATTTCCTTCCAAATATAGACACACAAACTTTGGGAAACCAGTCGAATAAAATAAAACTACTTTTCATTAAAGAGAAACCATTTTCGTTATGGTTTCCACAGCTTGCAAACTACATTTTATATTTTCATATAATTGATAGTAAAAATATATTTTCCTAAAGTGTAAATTAAAGATCCATAATGAAGTTGTAACGAGGCTATTACGTAAATAAAATAATTCGCAAAAGAAACAATCTGGGATAACGTTTTCAAAGTAATTGTATTTTCCTGGATCTTTTAGCCCACGCTTCAAATGAGGACCTTCATTTTCACAATTAGAGTGATTAAAATTCAATTTGCGACTTATTATAAAAGTAGATAATATAGTGTTGTTTACAAAAGATATTGGACTATATCATCCCAGTCTTTGATATAATAAAATATTTTTGAGATTGCAATTTATAATGAAGCACCAACCGTTATCGATATTATTTTTCATGATATGTAACGAATTTTATTAAATATATTTTTTGAGATAATGTAGCTTTTATACATTATTCTTTTAGAAACCTGTCTTAGTAACCGTTCAGGTTATACCCACATATATTTTATACAAACTACGCTATTGAGTTAGAGATGAGTAAGGTTGAATTTTGAAGATATGTGCTTGTATTTTCGAAGATGGAGAGTAGAAAACCATTTAGGAAAAACCACCCTCAGTACACCTGACCTAGTTTCAAGCCCCAAACTCCCTGTCATTGGCAGGATAGTTTATCTTGAGAGTGACGCCAGTGGTTCCCAACCAGTGTGCCGTCAAAATGTATTAAAATTTTAATTCAAATAAATATCTCGTAATAAATCTACTATTAGTTCTAGTTTTAAGCTTCTAAAAGAGTTATAGCGATAGATAATTTTAGGTTTCACTTGAAAAGAAGATTATGACCAACCAGTTTATATCTGTATATTTTGTGGAGAACGCCTTAGCAATGAAACATCCCAGTGAGTCCCAAAAAACCATCATCTCAACACAAAACACAATTATTATTATTATTATTATTATTATTATTGTTAGCATCACATATTATTATTCGTTCGGGTTATATGCACTTACGCTAATGTGTAATGGTAGGGTAATTGTGAGATGAAATGGAGGACCTACAGTTTAACGTTGGATCCGAACCACGGTGGAGTCCTGGCATTCCTCACATTCACAAGTTGTGATTAATACACGTCTTGTTAGAGGTGAAGGAAGGGTTTTGCAATCAGATAAATCTGTGCCAGGACTGAGGATTGAACCCCAGACCCCCAGCACAGAAGTCTGACACCTTACCCCTAGACCACCAGCTCACCTAAACACAAATAAATGGAAACCATTGTTTAAAATTCAGAAGGTTCACCTGAGGCGTCATTCTAAGTTGCTGAATTGATCACAAAAAATACGAAACCACATGTTAATGGTGAAAATATGATTGGGCCAGCTTGTCAGGTAATTCTTGAAACCATGCTTATAAAATAATCTAAAGAGCAAATTTCAAAAGTGTCTTTAAAGACTAATAAGATAGGCCAATGTATTTCTGAAATATCTGAGAACATCAGTCAAAATGTTGTTGAAAAAAATTAAAGTAAACTGGCAATTTGCTCTGAAAGTAGATGAGGGCAACTATAGAAGAATACACTTACTGTCAACTGAGTCTCGATACTCATCATTTTAATTTTTATCTAAATTTAATAGAAAAATATTTTATATTACAGCCTTTACACAAGTGTGCCGTGAAAATATTGTCTTGGGCTATGTGTGACTTGGCTGGGAACCCGTGTCTTAGACCATGTGGCCATCGGATCAGGTATAATATATAGGTGATAATATTTCCAAAAAATTATTTTTAGTTCATTTTCTTTATTATCCTATAAAACAAATTATTCCATTAAATATTGAACATTATACGTTGTAGTTTAAAAGGTTCAATAAACTTATCTAATATGTGTGAGTAAACATCAAATATATTTAGTTTGAAGTAGATTCGAACTCCAACCTCTTAGATGAAATGTATTTACACTAAAAACGCACATATTTTAGAATAATAGAACTTAACTAGCGAAACCAACTCTTAAAATAATAATATACCAAAATAGTTTTGTTTATTTTCACAATTTATTTTAAAATAAATTAAAATTGAATTGCTTTTCAAAGAAATTTCTCTTAATTTACAATTTGATACTTCAACCAAGTAATTTGCCTGTCAACGTAATAGTTCCCCGTCAGAGGCGTGGTAAAGAATAAGTTTCATCAAAGGAAATTTGTAATTTCTATCTTCAACTAGTAAATACCTCCTACGAATTGTTTAAGACGTCAGACTTACAATAAACTGGAATGCAAATAACAGAGGGAACGTAGGTCGATATCTGATAGAATACATTTAGAAATGTTTTTCCTTGATAGTTTTTCACTCTTACCACTCAAATGCTGGTACGATTTATCTAAATTCAGCCTTCCTAATCTCTAGCATATTAGCGTAATTAATAATAATCCAAACTTGTAAAATACGTGGTGAAAAATAAAAACTAGTATATATATAATTTTGAGATTTTTGTGGTTCTTATAAATCATTAAAGATGTGTAAATAAATATCTCCAAAATATTAGAAATGTAGGAGGGATCTACAAGCACACACGTAATATATACCGCTCCAAACAACACCAAGTAATAAATCGTAATTTATAGGACTATCTGCCAAAAAAATACAAATAAGGAACATACATTTGCAAAAAAAATTATCTACAACAGAAATAATGTGGTTCATTTTAAATTTATTATAAATGTTTTATAAATACAAAAGAAGTAATATCAAAAGTCTTCATATGCACCAAATTATTCTAATAACTTCGATATCAGCAAAAAAAATGTATAGTATTTCATATTTAGGATTAAAATTTTATTTGATGTAATTTATTTTTTAATAAGTACGGTACATAATCATTTTTGGCTGTAGTACTGAGTGGGTTATTACATTTATCTTTAAAGTATGAATAATTTTGTGCATGTGAAGATTTTTTGATATTACTTATTTTGTATTTGTAAGATATTTCTAATAAATTTGATATGAGTCAAATAATGTCTGTTGTAGATACATTTTTTAATAAATGTATGATTCTTAATTTTTTTTGGCAGTTACACCTATAAAGTACGATTTCTTACTCTGTGCGGTTTGGGTGGGATATATTTTGAGTATAACTGTTGAAGCCTCCTACATTTCTAATGATTTTTTTAAAGGAGATATCACTATTTGGTGGAGATAGAGTGAATATAAAATGAGACGTTCCCAAAATATTTATATGGGTGTGCTCAATTAGCAGAATTTCACCTGCTATAATAAATGAAGTTAATGAAATATTTGGTGAATCATCTTCTCTTTAGCTCATCCAAAGCCAGTGGATCATACAATAATTCTCGTTGACAGAACATTCGGGTTTATAAAGCAGCTGTGCGTATAACCCGGACGGGTAGTAAGACGCGGTGCTAATAATAATAATATAAAGCAGCTCACTCACACATCATTAAATGACCCCAGGCTCTTTATCTCATCAACAATAGCACATAATAATAAAAAACAAATATCAAGCGACACAAATAACACAATATTCAGAAATTACAACCTCCTCTGGAACATTAGAATTATGATCAGAGAAAATAATTTAACACAAGCAAACAATAAACTATTGCTAGCTATTCTTATTATTAAGCAAAATAATACTCAATCCAAAATGTCCTTCCTACTTTCTACCCGACTAAATACAGGGGTTATTTTTACACAGAGGAAACTGTTTCATTACTAACTAAATAATAAAATGAACAAGAATATATTGATAGCTATTATTAAAATAAAATTTAAATATACTCAAATTTGGAGCAATATTCATGTATTGTCGATGTCATAGTAATGTACAGTACATTCTCATTAGTGGGGTATTATTGCCTTTAAGACGTAGAATATATCTATAAGTACAAATATTGTGAAATAATCAGATATTAGGATCCATTTCAAGACAAGAGTTAAATAGAAGGAATTGAATGCTTTAGCAAAACTTATGTTAAAAGTATAAATTCAATAAAAGATTTCTTTTACATAATATTTCGTTAAACAAAAACATAAAGAAAGAGGTTATAATTATGTTTTTTGATAAGAAAAATAATTGGAATTTATAATGAGAGATTAAGATATGTTTACTAATTTAAAATTAATGTTCTAAGTTTTAGAAAAATCGCTCTAGTGAGAAGAATAAAAACATTCAAAAGATTCAAAAACTATAGCCATAAAAGAAATAATAGCATCCGAAAATTACAAAACAAAACAAAGCAAATAAAACACAACTGCTGAAAGTTTCATGTACCAGTACAGCTGTCTTTGGTCGTGAATATCGAACACTCATCATCCACCCAAATCCACAATCACCCCTTTATATACAGCGCTAGACCAACTACGTCATCAATACAAAGGAAGCATCACGTCACACTATAATGTTGGCCATTATGATCGTACATACAATATGTAGCTAAGACCGCTGATGAATACACTTATTATTCAATCACCGACCAACGAGTAGGTATGTGATATCGAAAGAAAAGTAGCGATACTGTGTTAGTATTGAAAGAAAAGTATCGGTATCGAAATCTTAATCTGGAAAAAATATATTTTTTATCAAGTGATAATTTCAACTTTTGCATAGTAATAATTGTATTTTGATATTTATTTAAACATTTAAAATTATAATGATTTATTTAGGTCTATCTCGTCTATGTTATGCGTTGGAACTTGGAAGTTATGATAATATTGTATAATGGATATTATCAAAGGTTTTACCATACCAGCTTTCAAACTGTCTATGAAAATTCATCTGATGGAAAGTTATATTATAGCTAAATATGATTAGTAATATATATTTTTCAATTTATTTTGAACCCTTCTTTAACCATAGTAAACATTTAATCCCAGCATGAGTTAAGAAAACAAAAAAAGTTGTTTCTTTCGATACGGGAGTGTGAGTATTAATATCAGAAGAGTATCGGAAAAAAAGTATCGAGTAAAAATATATTAGTATCTAAAGGAAAACACCGATATTAGTATAGTATCGATACTTTTTCCACATTCCTACCTACGAGGAGCCACTGCTAGAACCAAACGTTCGTAACTTTAGTAAATTGCTCCACTACTCTTCTGTCATGTCAGAGACAGTATCGATAGTCTCGCCGATGATATAAATTAATTAATTAATTAATTAATTTTAGCACTGCGTCTTACTATCCGTTCGGGTTATACGCTTAAGTACTAATTACACTAATGGATTAGGAGATGGGAAGGTTGAATTTAGAGGAAGCGAACCCGCATTTGCATGGAGGGAGAGTGGAAAGCAATTTAGGAAAACCACCCCCAGTTCACCCGACCGAGATTTGAACCTCGATCTCCCCGTCCTCGGTGGTCTGACTCAACACGACTGGCACGTTGGCCAACTACGCCACCGAGGCGGGTGATGATATAACCATGTTTTATAAGTAACCGTCTAAGTTTTATTTAGACTCTAGTCGTCTTTGCTTGTACCTATTGTAAATTTAGAGCAGATATTCTATCTAAACGTCAGCACTTCACCTTGTATTATAATTTATGTAGCACAATAATTTAGGATAGTGATTCGCAGTATCACTTGTAATTGGCTACTTCCTCGTGGTTTTACATATACATTTTCAACGTGTTAATAATGTACTAAAAATGTTAACCATGATTGTTATTGTAATTTTGATAATCACCTTTTTTATGTCATTTCTTAAAGTAATGGATTCAGTGCATTATCTTTTGTTTCTAGAGTTATGTACACTCATTTCGTTTCACGAAAGGCCAGTGTTCTAATTTGTGCTAAACATAGCTTCTAGGTGCAATATACTCACGTTTATGTTTATTACCAGTGGATTATAGGATAGTGTCAACTTGATTTCTGGGAGAATGGTCCTTTATTTATTATCACAAGTTGTTATGATCACTCTTATATAAGGGGACAAGGCAGACTGTTTCCCGTTGTGCTAATATTGTAATGTTTCCTATGGACTTGCTCTGTAATGTTGAGACGTTGTGTTTTTTAATTAACACAGTATTATAATTATCTGACTCCAGGTCTTTGCTTGTTTTTCTATGTATAGACTATTGTAACTTATTAGAAATGAGTGTTGGTTAGAACACGCCTATTTAAGTCCTTATTTCCAAATTGCCTAAGAGAATAATAGACTAAGTTAATAATTATGTGTATTAGCTTTATATAAGATAACTGTTAATTATATCTCTTATGCTTAATGCACAATATTAATATTTAATACCCGTTAATATACTAGTACTTTTGAGGATTAATTTATTACTTCAATTACAGATTAGTTATTTGCTTGGAATCATGTAGTATAGGGCTAAAAAAGAATTTTACTTGACTATATTTCTTAAAGAGATTTATTTAGCACCGCGTCTTACTAGCAGTTCTGGTTATTTGCGTATGAAATAATTACGTTAATGGGTTTAGAGATTGGGAAGGTTATTTTTATAGGAATTTTAACCGTATTTTCAAGGAGGTTGAGTGGAAAACCATTTTGGAAAAACTACCCTCAGTACACCCGATTCGAACCTTGATCTCCCCGTAATCGGAATACTATTGTACTGTGAGAATCGCGCCTTAGACCATGTGGCCACTGAAGAGTGTTTTAAAGATATTAATTATTTATTTTGTTGCTTCAAATGTTTGTCTTTTAGGAAGTTCCATGATTAGTTTCACCAATAGATTTACAGAAAACAGTTTCTGATTATGAACTAAATATTTAAATTTTTTTCAAAATTAATTTACAAAAAAAATAGTTTAAATGAATTATATACGCATTTCCTTATTTTTAATCCAATTCCTGTGCTCTATCACGACAGTATGTTGATATTGAGTGGTATGGCTTCTTATATTGTTGTGATTATGTGAGGCTGTCCAGTGTCCACTTAATGATAACTTAGGAAGAATTTCCGTGGCCCCCCTTAAACTCTGTTTTGGCTAAGGGAGATCATGACTTGTGTAAAAACCACAACATATAATATAAAACCACCATTTATGAGGTCAGAGGGGGATTGAACCCAACACCCCTGTGTAAGAATCAAACGTCCCAACTTCTCTCCTAAAAAAGAAGAGTTTCTAAACGAGCATTACGTTCCTTTTAGTGACAGTTTAACTGAATCAAAATCGCACCAATAGAGGGAGCTTAGCATTTGCATTTAATCCAAGATAGTTCTTGGCTATCAAACCAGAATAGTTCTTCCTTTTTATCTCGGTCCATCCCTCAACCCTCCCGCACCCTTTCAGACCTTAAACGAGAAGCCGCTAGGAAAGAATTTACCGAAAGTCGGAGAAGATGTTGAGGTGAAAGAAATGGTCTGAAGACGACGTGAGTGGAAATGCTAACGGCGTCTTAAAACTTCCAAACTTTGGCGTGTAATCCACTCCTGCCTCCGTAATGGGTAGGGGTGAGGGGTGGATTCTCAGCCTTATCTATGTTCGTTCTTTGGGCAAGTTCTTACTGGATTAACTGGGGTGATCGAACACGCTGGATTGAAATAATAGCGTTCATGAATATCATCATTATATGCTATTTTCCTTACTTAGAACCTTACTATCAAGTTTGCCTATATATGTAACTGTAACAGTCCGAAGACTGGTAGATCTTAGAATTTACTGGTATATCCTAGCATTTACCAATATTTATTGTTAAAAATCCTAATTATATTATACAATATTAAAATTTCAAGCTTTTACCGGCATTCATTGTTAAATCCTAACATCTACCAACATGTCTTGGTAAAAGTGATTATAATTATTATCTTAAATAGTTAAATATTTTTATTTAGCTATCAATTTACGTTTTACCTTTTTGTTGTTTTGAAATCTATTTTGTGATGGATGAGTTCTTGTGACAGTAAATTCAACCTATTACAAGATAGGTAAGGCAGTGAACTCCTAAAAACTCTTGAGATTCTTTATGGGGAACATAGAAAACTCGATTTGCCGTCTGCCAATCCTGGTGGGAGTGAATCTGGTACGCCTTTGAAACATGTCCTTATTTATATTTTAATATTTAAAGTAAATACTTTACAATCATAATATAATATTTAATAACATTATTATTTGAATTTGTTTATAATATTAATAATTATTTATTATTATTTTTATTAAAATATTATTACGTTTTCACTATTATAAATATGTTTTAACTTATTTTAATTTATTTTGTTCTTTTTATGAAATGACACCTCTATGACACCCCTTGACTGATGGTACGCAGCGTGGACCACCCCATCCGCAACCCCCTTTGCTACGCCACTGGGATTTGCACAAGCAGGTTCTAAGTGGATTCCCTCTACCGCCCAACTGATCCACATTCTTTGTTCACGTAGTGCAGTGGCTCAGATTGAGTATGGTCTTACGCGAGTTTATACAGTACGTAAACCTTTCGAGTTTCGTATTTTGTAGCTTTTGGAGAGATATTTGTCCTGTTTCAGTCTAAAAAAATTAGTGATTTGCGTAAAAGATTTTATGAGCATTTAAACAAATCAGTGAATAGTAAAAAAGTTATTAATTTTTATTTGTCTAATGAAAAATATAATACCTTGTTGAGTTAAGTGAAATATGAGGAAAGAAAATTGTACGAAACTCCACACGGACTTTCTCGCTCTATTTTTTTAAAATGGATATATTGACTCAAAATTCGTAATATAATACACACTAGCAAACCCAAGAAAAAGTTACGCTATAAATACGTAAAATATTTTTGACTCACGGTTTTAAATTTTATAACTTTATTTTTAAAAATTAACGTCTTCATTTTTATAGTTGGACAAATAAAAAATGTCGAAATTGGGTCCCCAAGGGTCAATACTTCGTACTAAAATTTGGGCCTCCAGTTAAAATTTTCGGAATTTTATTAGGGGTTGCACATCTTATTGTTATCGAATTGCTACCAAATTTCTCTTTTATAAATTTGACCAATAAAATAGGTAATAGGAAGACTTTTGTGTCTAAAATGAGAGAGAGAGATCACTGCGGTACCATGGGTGGATCCAGGAAAGGGGCATTGGGATGCATGCCCCCCTTCAAGAAATTAAGCCAGTTAAATCAATGTTAAAGTCACTACTAGTTTTATTGTAACGGAATAGTATCTCGCTAACCATAATTCATTTTTTAAATTGTTATTGCTAATATTAAGATTTAAGACAGTCACATTAAGTATTAAAGAGGTTAAAATAGGCTTTAATGAAACTACCCAAATTTAAGTTGTACGTATTTCTCCTTGTTGCACAAACCTTGTTTAGGTTTAAATTTGTTTTATCATTTTTATTATTACTAATTCAATTATTAATAATAAATAAAGATCTTTAAAATAACGTGCTGTAAACAAAATTTTTTAATAATACCACACACATAACATGTTAGTATGGCTTTGTGGTAAAATTTCGATTTAGAATGATAAATATCTAGCTATATTATAGATTGAAGTTAAAGTTCGATTGTTCGAAATCTGAATAATTCCATCTATTTTGTCTAAATAGTTGAATAGGCAAAAAATTATTTATGTAATAATTGTTATTATATTTAATCTTATTTACCTCTTAATATTCACTATTTGTTGATCTTCTTATTATTTGCTTATAGTAAATTTCAATACTAAATGCAAATTTCGAGCTATACCCGTCACTAGAGTATTCTTATGTTTAGCGTTACACTGAAAAATTACTTAAAGATTTACTCTCAAATTTTGAATTGTTCTTATATAACATTATTGAGGTGCCACCCAACACACCTTCCTGACATGATCTCGATGGGAGCACCCACGCCCCACATGAAAATCCTGGATTCGCCCCTGTGCTTACAAATATTTCCCCAAAGAGCTTAAAGGAAAAACATCAACTTCTTGAAAGACTTACTTATTTGCTTACTCTATGACATTAGATAATTATTGTGTTTAGACTGAAGTAATATCTCTTCACAACCAGAGCTCACAAAATTATATTAATATATTTGCCAATTTCTCCGATATTATTGGTTTAGTTAAAATATATTTCAGAAAAAAGTTTTTATTTTTAATAGTACTAAAACTTTACAGTAATAAGTTATTTATTATCTCAAATAGTTGGGGAGATATATAAACTTTGCTTCCGTAAAGAACCCTTAAAGTCATTTTCATGGGAAAATGAAGTAAGCCATTTTGTTTATAATCCTAATCAACGTCTAGATACGAATTTTAATCATAATCGTTATAGCAGATTTTGAGAAAATGAAGTTTTTCTCTTTTCATCCTTTAGTAAACTGCTCTTAATTTTAGGGTTAGACAGACACACACAAACAGACGGCTTTGCAAGAACCACTTTTTAAGGTTCAGGGAGTCATGAAACATCGATATCCATCAACATCACGGACTAGATTGTTTTGACGGTCGTAATTCTTTATCTTAAAGTGTTGGAAATTTTTTAAAAAATATGTATATTTCACTATATATTGAAATTTAAACACTTATTGAATTTGAATTTATAAAAATGTATTTCACGTTAAAGATGTTTATTATAAATAGATCTATTTGTATGCAATGATAAGTTATTTCATATCTCAAAGACTTACGGAGATCAAATTAAAAATTAGAATTTACGCATCAGACCGTAACTATTAAATTAATTTTGACGAAAAGTTGAGATTATCAATTTTGTTTGTAATATTGATCAAAGCTTAGAAATGAAATTTAATCAAAATCGTTAAAGCCGATTTTGATAAAAATTTATGTTTTCTCTTTTCGGCCTTAAAGAAACCACCCTTAGCTTTAGGATTGAATATCCAATTCCTGAAATTTGTCGGGGCAACCCTATGAAAATCCAAGATACCAAGTTTTAGCCCAATCGGCAAAATAGTTTAGGCTCTAGCCTGAGGTACAGACTGAAATACAGACAGACGGCATTGCAAAAACCACTTTTTAGGGTTCCTGGAGGCCATGAGACGTTGACATCCATCAATATTTCAGGGTTTTTTTACGGTTGCAATACATTGTCCTTGGTGTTCAAAAAGTTAAAAATATATATATTTGCGTATAGCATGAAAGTTATTAGTTTTATAAAAATATGTTTCGAATAAATTATTTGTATTATAAATAAATCTATTTATTTGCGATGATAAGTAATTTCATATCTCAAATAGTTTCGGAGATATGATAAAAGATGGGAATTTACTCATCAGACCGGGGCCCTTAAAGTCATTTTGCCGAAATATTGAGAGTAGCCATTTTGTTTGGAATATTTATAAATGTTTTGAAATGAAATTTAATCAAAATCCTTGAAGCTTATTTTAATAAAATCGACTTTTTCTCTTTTTGCCCTTCAGTAAACTACCCTTAATTTTAGGGTTGGATATCCTACTCCAAAAACCCCTCGTGGCAACCCTATGAAAACCCTAGATCCCAAGTTTTAGACTGATCGGTAAAATAGTTTAGGCTCTAAGTCAGAGGTACAGACAGACAGAAATGTAAAAACCACTTTTTCGGATTTGGAGGATCATGAAACGTCGAGATTCATCAAAATCTCGAGTTTGATTCTTATGACAATCACAATACTTTCTCTAACTTTAAGATAGCGAGAATGTAAAAAGTAGCCTCTAAGCAATCCGCTCACTATAGAAGTTTGAAACGGTATGATATTCTCAACATTGGTGGTGAAGAAAAATTTATATCACCAGTGTCTGCTAGAAAAGAAGAAATTATTTATTATGTTAGTTTTAATGAACTTTTTAACGTGATATATGAGACCCAAATGTCTATTGGCCATGGCGGAAGAACTCGTGAGAATATGGAACTAAATCGCAGGTACAAGAACGTGACCGTTGAATCAATCGTTACGTTATTGAAGTTATGTGAACCGTGCCAAAAGAAACCAAAAATATTGGAAAAGGTGTTGTAGTGAAATCCATCTTACACAGCGAAATGAATTCAAGTTAATAATTTGAATTAATCGATATGTAAGTTACCTCAGATAATATGTTGAAGTTCATATTAGTATATCAGGATCATTTGACTAAATTTGTTTTTCTCCGAGTAGTGCGATGTAAAAGGGTTCTTAAGCTACATACCATCTATTGGATATTTTCACCCCTTTTGGTGCACATAATATCCTCCATTTTGATAACGGTGGAGAGTTATGTTACCAATTTATACAAAGATTATGTGATATATGAAATGATATAAAAATAGTCCATGGAAAACCAAGAGACAATCAGTCTTAGGGATCTGTTGAACGTGAGAAACAGGACATTGAAAATATGTTAGCAATTTGGATGGAAACCAATCACACTTCAAGGTGGTCTGAAGGCTTAAAGTCTGTACAAATAATGAAGGACCGGGCGTACCAAGAGGGTACTAAATGTTTGGTGTTCCAATGAAAATGGGCATTGCCACCTCGGTTATTCCACATGATTTAATTAAGAAGCTAAATTCCAAGGAAGATTTGAAGAAAGTGTTAATTGATGGAAAAAGAAGGAGTGACTCAGAAAAAAAGGTAAGACAATGGTCAATGGATCGATCCCATAGAATATTTACAGCAAGAAAGTACATTTGGAGCAGAGAATGAAGCAGCAAGGACGCAGCATTCAACAGTAGTTGAAACTTAAACAGCAGACCAACCGCTACCTTCTGACGAGTATGACATGAGTCCGACAACTACCAGCACTCAGTGAAATTGTTTCGAAGGTCTGGAAATACAAGCGAAGAAAATGAAAGCAACCTCTTCTAAAGAAATACCAAATCCTTCAGTTGGACAGAATGTGGGAAACAAAGTACCGGATGTATACCGGGCCAAGATTGATGCAAAATCAGTAATAGCTGTTGTAATGAATATTTAAGATGATGAATTTTATCAACTTGGTACCAAAGCCAGAAAACTGGAGTCGTTTAACACCAGAAACCGATTCAAAGATAATTGTATCATCATCGAATATGTGGAAAAGAAGTTAGTCTACGGGAAGTTGTTAGTGAACTATCTTTGTTTGGAGGTCAAGGATTCAAAATTGTAGTTGTTAAAAAAAGTGTTCTACAAAAAAGTGTTTTTGTGAATCCTCTTTCATGTTGTGCAATTTTAAATGCCATGATTTTCAGCCTTTTTGCAACAAGTTCAATTAACTTTGAGTGAATGCACAAGATTTATTATTTAAAACTGAATCGTAATATACATTTTTTAAATATGTTCAATTTATTGTGGCAATAACTTATCAAACACAAAATATATTTCAATACCACAAGAAGATAAAACGTGAATTGATAGCTAAATAAAAATATTTTAACTAGCTAAGATAATACGTATAATCACTTTTACCAATACATGTTGGTAAATGTTAGGATATACCAGTAAATTATAAGATTTACAGGTTCTCGGACTTTAACAGTAACATATTTACACTAACCGGATAGGTCTGAAGAACGGATTGTTTGTGGGAAGCTGTAACCTAATTTGTGTAGATGGATAGGAGGAAAATATTTATGAAATAACACCTTAGATAACTGGGACAGGATTCGAGCCCCAAACAATTCAAGACCCAATCAGCGAAGACGAGACAAACAACTTTGTACATCATAAGTAGGCATATTAATTCTGGAGACCAGGTGATATTAGTCATGCTACCGATCCAAGGCTACAGTTACACTGGCAAGTGAGTTGAGTCATTTCTGGCGTGAGTGCTGTTCAGGTCTGTTTACACTGTCAGCAATAAATTGCTGCGAGAACTGTCGGTCGAGTTTGTTGGCGAGTGACTTGCGAGTGTTTTCCCAGAGCTGTTTACACTTGAGAGGAAAATATTGCCCGCACGAGGTTGGTTTCAGTCATTTTGGAATAATGCCTCCCATCAGATGTCTCAAATATGTCACTAGATTATTAATCCTAAACCAAATCTATTCTATTAGTAGAAAAAAACGGAAGGAAAGGCAATGCTGAGTTAAGGAGTGGATCCAGTAGGGCCTACCTCTTTTTTCAAATTAATTTTTCTTCGATTCTTGATTATATTGATTGCGTATATTGTGCAGCTTTATATTTATTTCCACTGGGTTGGTGAAAAACTTGTTTTATATGGCCTTTAAGTTGTAAGACATCTTGTTTTTTTTAAAAAAACCTCTCTCTTTATTGTAAAATTAACATAAAACATCATTTTCTTCATAAAAAGCAGTTAGCAATTTTATTTCACTATCACTCCCCTTTTTAAAGGCGTACATCATCGAGAGATACAATTAACTTACGCACATCTCGCAGTAAATATCGAAATTGTTTGGATATTCCGTGAGAGCTTGTGGAAATGGCGAGGAGTGTGTTTAGACAGGGAAGTGTGGGTCTCGCGGAACAACTTGCGCGACTCATCAGAAATCTACTAGCAGAGCTGTTTACATTTGTGACAGTACTGTCTGACAGCATCTTGCGTGAGATTACTTGCCAGTCTATCTGCAGCTTAAAGAGCTTTAGATTGATCCTGTGAGAAAAATTAGTTTTTTATTATAATATTATCTTGCTAGCCAATCATTGTCATTTTTCACCAAAGCAACCTCCTGTTTATTTAAACTTTTTTTTTTCAAAGCTATTGACCCACTTATGAAAAATAAAAATATTCATGAAATTTTTTACACAATATTCTTTATATTATGCTAGGAATACTAAACAAAAAATATTTATATACATAATTTTAAAAATTAAGTTTCACGAAAAGTGCTTATGTTAATTATGTTGTTGACTATTGGTTTATAAATTTTTCAAGGAAACCAATAATTATTTTATGTATAGACAAAAAATAAAATTTAGTTTATTAATAAATGGTTTCTTAAAGATTATTT
This sequence comes from Timema genevievae, assembly GCA_902155825.1. Lineage (NCBI taxonomy): Eukaryota > Metazoa > Arthropoda > Insecta > Phasmatodea > Timematidae > Timema > Timema genevievae. The sequence continues at coordinate 23,320 of CABFWO010004240.1, read as the reverse complement.
AAAAAGAGTTTTAACAATTTTGGCTAAAAATGTATGTTTGGGGAGTGTTTTACATGGTAGTTTACAGCTTATATTTATTTTTTTGGTAGGAAGTACATTTCAGAGTAGTCAATTCCAATGGAAGTACTGGAAAAAAATTGGGAAGACACCAATTCTTGCATGTAACGTTAGTTGACTAAAATTTTTGTAATATATAAATACAAAATACACGCCCCACTCATAAAAGAGATACATATTCATTTACACTCTGATTTAAATTTTGATAGCAATCTGTCGGTATTGTATACTGTTAAAAGTATGCATTCATGATACGATCGCATACACTTAAAATCGTTTACTTGTACTCCTGTTATGTATGGCACTAAAGGAAAATAGACATAATTCAATTAGAAATGACAGTGACAGTCAAGATAGTGAGGTGCTTGAAAAAATGTCTTCATTAAATTATTACTCGATATTAATTTTCAAGATTAATAAAGGAAAAAGATTGTTTTCTCAATATTACTTATATTCTGGTTTATTTAAAAAGTGATTGATTCTATGATCTACTTTATTTATATTGACTGACAATATATCAATAGTGAATAGTCTTTTAGTAGTCATTGTTGAATCTTATACCGTACATATTAAACAATAATAATCTTGTACTTTCTAATAGCATAGGTCTATTTTATAAATTGTATGAATTAATTGTGTGAACATTTATTGTAATTAAAAACAAATCTAGAAATATCTGGCTCCCTAATAACCAGACTCTTGCCATAGACTGCCACTGGCTAAATTATAACTTAATGTTGAAAATTTTAAATTTTTGGAAAATAATATTTACGATTTGGTTCAAAATATATATCTGGGTAGTGTGTTATCGTATAAATTAGAATATGTATTTATTTTATAGATAAACAAAAGACTAAATTATGAAAATTTGACATTTAAAAAAATTACCCTAATTATTAAGTTCAAAATTCATATGAAAAAGTTTTACGTAATATTTAAAAAAATTCTGAGGAAAACTTATATAGAGGTAATTTATTGAGTATTATTTTTTGAAAATGTTGGTCCCAACAATAATGAGTTCTATGAAAAGGTGTATTCGATTGTGACATATCTTTAATTTAAATTAAAATAAAATCTTATGTATTTAAAAAAGCAGTTCTAGTTGGCTAGTAAAATGAGTAAGTAAGAGCCATAAATAGTTTAATAACAACTTTGGAATATCTCTTACTCAATTTTCGATCTTTCTACGGTCAAATTGCTTAGTGTTTTGTAAACGATTCTTTGAAACTTCAAAATATTCTATTAATCTTTCTTTTTTATTTTAAATTAAATAATATTGTAAGATATGTATGTATAGAAACACGAAACAAAATTTAAAACACAAAACGCTTTTGAAGAAAAGAAATTAGTGATCTTGGTCTTCTTAGCAGAGGCAAACTCTAATCCCTGACACCAAGGGGCCCACCATGAAAACAGGTTTAATAAATTCTAACGATGGGTACCGTTTAGACCAAGAGCAAGTTTTGAAGTTGTAAATTGTGAGCCAGATGTTGCTATTCCTTGACTAGAGATGGCGCAATCCCAACCCCCACACCCTTTTTCTCCCCAACAACCCTTCCTTTTCAACAACCCTTCAACCACTGCTCGCAAGATTTCACTGAAATAATAAAACTAGGAGAGTGATTTATTCTACTAAGAAGATGATAGTGTAACGTGCCTCCATCGTGGGGTGGAAATCAAGTTTAAAGAGATGAAAAATGTGAAGAATTATTACTTAAATAAATTTACTGAAGACGAGAACAACTTTCTCATATAGTAGAACTCTTCGCTTGAGGTTTAAAGAGTATAATTGGTGTGTACAGTTTAAATTTCAGAGGAAGAACTTTATCTGACAGCTAGAAAAACTACTGAATCTCCTTTCATTCTGTAACGCGTCAGAATGAGCACCCATAAATAGATGATAAGGGGGGCTTGAGCCCCCAATATCACTTTGCTATATTTATTTTATTTTTGTTAATTTGTATGAAAGAATCAAATTGTATATTTGAGATTTGGCTGCAATTGTCTAGTAACAACTTTGAATTATCAATAACCCAGTTAACGAACATAAAAATGATAAAATATAGAATTCCTACCATTCCCTTAGCAGATTTTATTTTCATTTTCAATGAACATGTGAAAAATATAACGTTTCTTTTTATTGAGTTCAGCAACAACTAAATTTTATTTTTTGGTTAATTTTTTATAATTTTTTGTTGTTGCGAAAATTGGCTCTTGAAACTCACTAGCCCATAATTCTGTATCCAGATGTTCTAAAATTCCCTCCCACAAGTTTAAATTCTTGAAATTTTCAATCAAGGGGGGCGAGTGGGGTGCCACACCCCTGGCAGTTGGGACTCCAAATACAACCCCATATTTAGAAAACTCCCTTGGGTGCCCATGTCCATCAGGTCATGTTTTCTGTAGATGTCACTTTTGATAGATTTAATCAATATCTATAAAATAACGTAAATTGGAAATTGTTATCAATGTTAGACGCAGAAGTAAAAAATTGTCTATTTCACCAAAATTTTCCTAACAAAATCCAACTAAAAATATGTTACAAGTGATTATGGGTTAATATATTTGTGGTTGTTCAACATACTTACACCATATGTATAGATCAAATCCAATATAATTATTCAGAAATTATTAAAATAAAACTAAAAATAGGCCTAACTATCCAAGGAAGTCCACTAGAAGTTATACTCTGATACTTTAGCAAGTATAACTTTGCTTAGCTATTCAGATTACCTTTAATCACTTATTATATTATACAATTAAAATATTATAAGGCAATAGATAACCAAGGAGTAGAGTTTGATCATTTATATTGAGTGATTATTCAAATAACCAATAAAACCAAAGCCACATTAAATATGGAAGAAAAATAATAGTTGTGCCTCACTTCTTACTATCCATCTGGGGTGTATAAAAAATCTACACTAATGGGGTAGGGAATAAAAGGGTAGAATTTTGAGAAAATACGTGGTGAGAGAGTGGAAAACCATTTACAAAAATAAAACTTAGTACACTCGGCCAGGATTTGATCCCTGACCTCCCTAGCTTCGGGAAACCGGACTAGATGAGTTCGACCCTTTAAATCACGGACCCATCGATGTGGTGTACAAATTATCAAGGTCTTATTTCTAGTTTAATTTGTGGTAGGAGACCTAGAGTAAGAAATGTATATGCCATGTATATGTAGGTAAAATATTAATTAATAGAGCTATTAATAAATCAATCCCATCATAAATAAATATTGACAAAAGGGCAAGCCATTCAAACTTTAAACTTTGCCATCATGAGCTACCTTATTTCTTAATATATTATTCCTAATTAATACAGTGAGGCCTATTTGTCTGTAGCTTTTAGAAACTGCTATTAGTGTGATTAATTTCCATATAGCTAACTTTAATATCAATCAGTTCACGATGATCTGTCCTTACAAAAAATAGGCGAGTAGGTTCATCAAATGCGTTGTCGAGGATTAAAGATTAGAGTATCAGAAGCAGGCTGGTCGAGTGTTAGTTAGTCTAGCTATGATCTGTAAATCAGTGCTCAGCTCAAAACGACTACTGTGAATGGATTTCTACATAGTTAATCTTCTTTTAGTATTCGTTCTATAATAAATTATCAAAATTACTGGTTTCAGGACTGTTACATTACATTGCTTCAAAAATATATTTCTATCCGTTATATTAATATATTTTAAATTTGAGTCAAGGTATAAAATAAATCTAATTCATATTAGATGCATTTGCCTCAAGCGTTGTGAAGATTTATTGTACATTAGTTATACTCTATGAGAAAATTTATTTGTGAAGCTCATTTAAATATGGCTAAAATGATACCGGGTAGCTAAAGTTGAACTTGAAAATAAATTGTTTGAATTATGATGTAAGGGAAATAGAATCTAACAGTGGCATACAATTGATTTGGAACTAATTATTAGTTCCAAATCAATTATTGTAAATGTGAGCTCAAAACCAAAAATAATCTAACTAATTTGATTACTACGTGTAAAACAAAATATTTTTACAACCTTGACTACTTATTACAAATCTATTTTACCAGTTGGAATAAAATCGCAAAATAAACTCTATTCCTCAAATAAAAATGTGATTATATGATTTTAACACTTTATTAAATCAACAATTGAAAAAAAATTATTTTGCTCTCTTAAATAGGATTCTACCTTGGTCTTAACATTATCTGTGATGGTCATCATTGTTCTAAATCTAGGAATTTAATAAAGTGTAACAAGGCCTCATTCAATAAGATAAATTAATGTTCTTGAAAAAATAAGAAATAATTGAGTTCAAATTAACACAAAAACACATTTGAATTAAATAAATATCACATCTCAAGGTTCTTGCCCTTTAACGGGAATATTTTAATTATATGTGTACATTGTTGGTGTACAAAACATTGGTTTATCCGAATGTAAGTTTATATTATACTATATAAATATGAATATAAAGCAAATGCCACAATAAATTATAGGAGTAATGCTTTTTAAATTTTCTACCAATCCAACATTTCAAGTGAAAGTTCACCTATTATATAAATCTCCAAAACATTTGATAAACTGGGGGAAAATTTCTCATACATTAATAAAGTGAGCCCAATTTACTTTATGCTTTAAGTGCACCGCCTTACTGAGAATTAAAAGTTTTCACAATAACATATTTATCATGAAAATGCAGTTTAGATGCTTAAAAACCACAATAAATATCCTTAAATAACTTATAATTAACAGTTGTGGCCACAATAAAACGATGGGATTTTTGTAAAGAAATCTACTTCACCTTAATATCAGAACCCCAGGCATTTGCGTAAAACATTGTTGAAATTGAGCTAATTGGACATTTTCACATATTTTTTAAATGAAAAGAATCACAAAAAAAAATGTTTTTGCTTATTAAATAATATGAATTATCCTCTTTAAAATGATATATTATATGGGAAGGTATCTAAACTCTTAAGTTATTTAAAAAATTAAAAAAATATTGATTGCTTTTTAATACGCGTGGTTTATTTTAAATTTGTGTTAATTATTTCCCATTTATTTACTCATGCACTCCTATATTTTTGGCATGGAACTACTAGAATCTAATTGTTAATAGCGCATCAATTGTTGTTTTATGAAACTAATTGTTGTAATATAAGTTTCAAAGCTGTCAATCATTGTTGATAGTATTTACATAAGATTTTGTTGTTTAATATTTCAGATATTTTAATGAGTATTGCTTATATTTTATTTGTTCATTATTAGTGGTTTCTAATAATACCTAAGTTTTCGGGCAGAGTATTCAATAAAAGAAAGAATATAGGCAAATAAAATAGTGGTTCTTCAACAATCAAACAATGTACCTTCATGTAGCTCTAGTATCAGCAATATCCGAGTTTGACTGAAAGTCAAGACAGTCAAGAATTGCAAAAAGAAAACTGTAGGATGAGCAGATGATCCAGTCTATGGAGCATGCGTGCACTAGTAAAGTGTAATTCTTTATGATTTAATGTAAATACTAGAGTTCCCAAGTTCACATTTCCAAACTGTTTTTCATTCAAACGCGATTATCTCAAAACTACATTTTTCATAACATAAGGAACATTTTCTCAGTTTATATTAGTCCAAATTAGATGATTTTTCTCCTATATATTCTCATAACCATATTACACATTTTAATGAAAGATTTCAAAAAAAAAAATAGAAAGAGAAAAATAAAGTTAAAGAAAAACTTTTTTTACATGAAGTGTGAAAAAAAAATTCTGATTGAAAAAAAAATCTAATTGAAAAAAAATTGAAAAATATTCTCTTGATAAAGTATGTATAATGTTTCATAATTGATTTAAAAAATATTTTTTTATCTCTAACAGAGGATGAGAAAATATTCCTTATATTATAATAATTTAACATGGGCAGGATAGGGCATTCCGGGTCTCCTTAAAAGATAAAGTTTTGTATGATGTATAATACTTTTGGTATGTTTTGACTTCATTTTGGACTAAGCCATTTTAATAAATAACAAACGTTTCTGTAAATATTATGGTACAACTTAATGTCTGGAGCATAATTTAGGGCATAAGAAGGTACTTCCATTAATTCTGCGTTATTTAAATTTGAAAAAGATTATATTGTAATTTTGGAATCAATCACCAAGAGTAATGAATTATTTCATTGTTTGATAAGACTATCAAAATCCTTTATAAGGTTTGCTCTATTTAATCTAAAAAGAAAGTACAACAAAATGGTTGCTGAACACTATAACGCAAAGTAAACAAAGCCGGTAAAGGAGGCTCAAAGCAGTGAAGGTCCATTCATTGTAGTTTCTAGAGCCCGATCTTATCTTATAAACAGTAGACTACCGCAAGTAGCCAACAACAACCGTAAATGCCTCTCAGACCCAAACCGAAACGAGCCTAAGCCCTGATACGGGCCACTTGAAATTTAGGAGCCCCATAATTGCACGGTAATTGACATCACTTCAATTTCTAGGCTAACTATAGTTGGATCTTCGCCTTACCCCTTGCCCTGTATCCCCCCTTCTCCCCTCAACCTACAAACCCTGCAAAGGTCGCGTTTAGAAAGCCAATCTACTTCCTCCTACTCATCGCTGTCAGTAAACTTGGCCGGAAAAGCAAGTGGCTTCTTGTATTAAACTTTGAAGAGACCGAGGATCCTTAGATAACGTCTAGAGAGGGTATTCGTACTTCTCCGGGACCCATTGACGCTCGATACAGTAAGGCTACGTTCAGATTATTCAAATATTATGAGATGTTTGTTCTCAATGGAAGAGGATGGTTGGGTATTGATCACATGATCGAGTGGCTACTTTGTTCAAGACATGATGTCTTGATAATCATTAAAAAAAGGGGGTTAAGTAACAACTTTTAATAAATGGTACGGTGCATCGTGCAAATTTTTGTAAAGTTTTAAATACATTTTAACTCTTACACTCAATGAAGCCCTATAGTAGATTTAAAATTATTACTACAAAATCTAATAAGTTCTAATAATGTGTGGCAGATATAGACTCACAGCGACATCACAAGTGGGAGACACCCATTTCACATCAAAAATGCCCCAGCGAACGAGGCGACTCGGCTTTGAAGACCAACACACAAACATCTAACACCTGGGCCAGACGACGAGTAAATGAGAGAGGCTTCCTTTGGGCTGTTCCCAACAGCCCAACAGATTACTACGCCTCTTCGTACTTGGAGATAACCTTGCCCATTTTTATTAGTCCCACTGGTATATAACGACATGTCCTCGGTTCACGTATGTCTATTATATTGTAACCACTCGTTGGAGGAAATGCTGGAACATATTCACGAGCATCTGTTAAAACTACGTACTGAAGAATGCGATGGTTGAAGCGTCTGTGTCACCTCCACGCCTCAGAGCAAGCTACGGTGGATATTATAAACATTGAGGGCTAATGTAATTTATCGTAGAGCTTAGGTTCTATTGTTCTATGTCAATTTGGCTTAGTCGCAAATATTAGAGTCAAGATTAGGCTTCTTAGACTATATGACCAGGCTGCTGCTGGTTTAAAGAATATAATTTAATAATGGAGGATACCAGGTTATCTATTGCTTTGTTTCACGACCTAATTAGGTCTGTAACTGACACTTGTCTCTGATGCGTCTAACTGTGTAATACTATGTGGTCGCAACCTGTGGAAGTGCTACTTGTCCATAGTAGTGGCCCTCGGGGTTTTGTCTGTTGTGTACGGCCCCCTTGTGGTGCCTTTAGCGTTAGTCTTAAAAGATCACTATTTTGTCTAGTATTATTGTCCCCTTTTCAGGATAACAGAATAAATATACTATTGATTGCTCAGGCAGTGCTAATTAGGTATTGACCGGCCATAATATTTGTAGCGTCTAAATTCCTGGTAGTTCGCCTTTTACTAGTTGTAAAATAATGATTTCTCTTCTAGGAGCCTATAACATTGTATTGTCCAACACTCTATGGAGTTAAATCAAGCTAGCCAGCTCATTTTAATTACCACCCTTGTATCTCCTTAAACTGGGAATAAATTTATGTGGCTTAGCTTTTTATATTTGAAATTATGTGTTGTAGTTGGAAGCCTCACAGTCAGTAGACTGGATTAGAATAACGTATGATCAATTTGTAATTAGATTTGATAACCACCACCAATTTATATTGCCTTAGAGTTCCTGCCTTTCTTTCTATTTGATGGATAAGTAATTGTCCTGCTTTAACGAGTTACAAGTTTCTTATTTACACCTATGACCAATATGTGTAGGTTATAGGGTTGTATCTGGGTTCTTCACACCTGATGATCCTTTGTCGAGCTATTTATATTACTGTAACTATTTATACTCTCATGTATAAACAGTGGATGGTTTGAATAATTCCTACTTTTAGTCTTATGTAATTCTTTTTAACATGTTTGAATATTAATAAACTGATTTTTTAAACTTGTAAATTATTCTTATACTTTGTTCCTTCCAATCAACCTTTATAAGTTTGTTTATTTATTTTATTTTGATATAGGAACATTTACTAACAACTCGTAATATTTGTGAAACGAAATAATAGGTCTATACATTTTTGTATAAACATAAAACCAAAGATCATAATAGAAATAATATCCACTGTTACTTATTTAGTCTATGGCATTACTAACTACTAGAAACAATAAGAGAAAAAATAAGAAATGAGAAAAACATATTTTTCCACCAAAGAGCATAAGAATCAAATTCATTTTCAGACCTGGATTAAAAAGTATCTATATTTGCTTATAGCTAAGTAATTTTTGCCTGTATACAAATATATTTCAAATAAAATATTTTTATCTTTAATAGTACTACAACTTTACAATGAAATATAGTTTCGTATTTCAAATTGTTGCGGAGAAATTATCAAAATTAGAAAATTTCCTAATTGCAAAGTACTCTCAAAGTAATTTTTATAAGAAAATGAGAACTGCCGTATTGTTCATAAAGATAAACAGTGTATAAATATAAAATTTAATCAAAATCGTCAGTGTGAATCTCGATATCGTCGATTTTTTCACCCTTCTGTAACCTATCCTTAATTTTAAGGTTTTATGTCTAACTCCAAAAACCCCTTGGAGGACCTCAAGAAATCCCCAGATATCAGGTATGAGCTCAATCAGTAAAATTGTTTCGGCTCTAGCCTGAGGTACAGACAGACGACATTATGAACCCTCCCCCCCCCTTTTTTTGTTTCAGGGAATCACTAAAAATCGACATTTATCACAATCTTGAGTACTACACATTTTTTGAAAGAAAGAAAGTAAAAAGGTGAAAAGAAACAACTTTTAGTAAATACTACGGTGCACCACAAATGATTTTTCTCACTTTATTTTAATAAAGCTCGTAAGATTTGTGAAATGAAAGTATATACATTAATGTCGAAACACTACACCAAAGAGCATTAATGAAATATTGGGAAAATATCTTTCCAGTGAGTATAATGCTCAATTTAACATTTCAAAGACAAGAATGAAAAATATATAAATGTGCTTAAAGCTTTAATTAAATTATTAGTTTTATAAAAATATTTTCTTGTAAAATATTTGTAACTATAGAAGTACTACAACCTTACAAAGATATGTTATTTCTTATCTCAAATAGTTGCGGACATATGATCGGAAATTTCTGCTATGGTAAAGTATGCCTATCCTCAAACTCATTTTTATGGGGAAAAAAGAACCAATATTTTGTTTGTATTGCTTAACAGTGCCTAAATACAAAATTTAATCAAGATCTTTAAAGCAAATTTTGAGAAAATCAACATTCTCTCATTTTTCCTTTCAGTAAACTACATACTCGGGTGAATATTATTAAAGCCCTTGATACCAAATGTTACCCCACTAGGTAAAATGGTTTTGGCTCATTTTCAGGTTCATAGAATAATGAGTTCAATTTTTTTTATGATCACAATATTTTTCTCTTCAGGAAGATGAAGGAAAGTAAAAATCTACTACTATGGTACACAGTAGAAAGAAAGTTACTGTAATTATATTTAAACGCTCACAAAAATTGGAATGTAAGATAAAAGAACTTACTGCATTTGTTTCAACTCCACAATATCTAACATCACCCACTTCGGTGGTCACATGGTCTCTAAGGCGTTACTCTCGTAATACAATACAATAGTGTAGAAAACTGAGCTAGTGGGGCTACGATCTCAGTCGGGTGTACTGAATGTGCTTATTCTTAAATGCTTTCTACTTTCCCTCCATGCAAATGTGGGTATATTTTATCTAAATTTAACTATTTGTTCATCCCTAACACACTACCGTAGTTAGTACATAATTTGTAAAGCTCAAATGGACAGTATCATGTGGTGATATATATATCTAACATCAACCTAAAATAATGTTCCAGTTTTGAAAACAGTTTTCAACGTCCATAATAAAATAAATATAACAGAAACAAATACTCTCCATTGGCAAATTTTACAACCCATTTAACCTACAGCTACCCACATGGGTACAGTAGCTCCATGACTTCTTTGGTGCTGACTGACAGTTCACAGCTGACAACTGACGGCTTTGAAAAGTTACCAGACCAAATTATGTATCCCTACGCTGAATCACATGATCTACAAAAACATGTGTTTAACAGCTGTAACTTCTGACAGTCAAAATTTAGGTATATACCTAAATGTTGAGTGTCAGAAGTCAGCTGTGAGCTGTCAGTCAGCACCAAAGAAGTCGTGAAGCTACTGTAGTTATGTAGACATAAATAAGTCACTATCGTCTGTTCTACCTGTATTGGGGAGGCCGGTGTTTGAATCTAAGAAGGGTTTACGAAATTGTTTCACACAATATGGCTACACTCTCTATATACCCTTATCTTATTCGAGCTTATCGTATTTTGGTAAACTTGTGGATCATCCGAATGGGTCATAATTGGTTAGAAAAGCACAATTGTAATTGATATCCCTAAGGCTTCTTAACATAACCTTTACCCATCGTTGACGAGAAAAATAGAGGATCGAATCTCAGCACAGCCATTGGAAATGGTTTTACAAATGGGATTTTCCCTTTATGTGTTTTTTCATTAATATTCTCAACAGTGTTGGTACACTTCAACTTAGCTACTCTTCTCATTCTGACTTACTCTAATATTCCAGGGCATTAAGCACTTTAAATTTCACTGTCACACGTATAAAAGTACGCCACCTATCTTTATTTTGAGCCAGTTTTATCCAGTCCACTTCATTGCAGCATATCCCTATCTTGAGCCAGTTTTACCCAGTCCACTTCATTACACCCTATCTCTATCTTGAGCCAGTTTTATCCAGTCCACTTCACTACACCATACCCCTATATTGAGCCAGTTTTATCCAGTTCACCTCATCACACCCTATCTCTTTAAGGTCCATACTATGATATCCTCCTAGCTGCGTCTAAGTCTTCCCAATGGTCTCTTCCCATTGTGTTTGCCATTTAACACCATGAATAGTCTCCCTTTCACTCTGCATGACCTGTCAATCATAATCTGTGCATTTGATTATCCTAATATGTTTTGTGATAAGGCCAGGGGGTGTAACTCGTAATAATATAGCCATCAAAACTCGCAGTATCCTCATCCCATTCTGTATCGAATATCTTCCTATCTCATTAATACTACTTATATTAAATAACTTTTGTCCAACATAAATTTATTGATAACTTAAAGATTTTTTTATAAAATAACACCAGTCCAGCAGTTCACATAAAAGCCAGTCTTTTATGATGATCAACAAATAAAGAAAGAAAACTAAGACTAATAAATTAGTTCTTTGTTTAGAAATATATATTTACAGCTATTAAGTAATAACACACTTCCAATCAATTAAAAAATAATATGACTTGGAACTAAGAGTAGCATTGATCTAAAACATGTTTGGTTAACAATAGAGATGAAGAGATAAATAACGACTACTCTTTTTATGAGTTTAGCGTAACAATTGTAGATATATTTTGTTATGTAAGCAAATAATGTTTGCAAAAGAGTTTATTAATGTTCTTAGCTTGGCTTTTTTTTTAAACATATTTGATTTCAAAGATCTACTTTCGTAATTATTTGACGGTCAATCATTTCGTCAATTGAAATAATACTCAATAATATTTCCTGTAGTTATTAAGATACACGAAATTTCTAACGGAGCACGTCTTAACTCTCCTGGAAGTCCTTGGTTTGTATCATGGCAAGTTTAATATAAGATCTGATAGCCCTTGATTCTCGTATGTTAGTTAACAATTTGGCACTAGTTCTATATGTATTTTGTTCGGGTGCCAGGTAGCTTTACTTTACGATCCACACCAACGGTATTAATGGTTTTGATTTTAAATAAAGGTCAACATTTATAATTTGGGCTTATTATTATATTTTAATCATAGTTAACATTTAAAGAATACATATATGTCGATGAAAACGAAGTTGTATTGACGGTTCCACTTCCATACCCTTTGACTTGGGAGCCTCTCACACTTCTATCCTGGTTGATGGCTTGACCACGAGTGTTCCTTCAATGAGTCACGAAGTCTCCTGCTATCACCTTGGCCTCAAAGGAGGGTCCACTCCCATTGGTCTATTTCCCTTACTAGTAATAGATCGGCCAAGGTCACTTTCCCTGCCTTAGGAAACTGCAACTCACGGTCGGGGAGATCTTGTAAGAATGTCCAGTTCTCAACTAAAAAACAGGAAAGGTATTGTTTACCCTGATTTGAGAAAGGTATTGTTACCCTGATTTGAGAAAGGTATTGTTACCCTGATTTGAGAAAGGTATTGTTACCCTGATTCGAGAAAGTGAGAAAAAGTTATCTTAATACGTCCATCAGAGTTGATCTTAGATTTTGAAGAAGTTAAAATTTTCACATATCATATATATTTTGTTTCAAGTTTTCATGAAAATTTGGGTGTTTGGTCACAACTTTTATGTTTGTGTGTGAACCACATCTTACCATTTCTGACTAATGGATTTGGGAAATAAAATTTAAAATATATATACCCTTCTTTACGAGAAGGACGGTTCTGAAACCATTAATAAAAGCCACTCTTTGCCCACCCAACCGGGAGTTGAACCATGGTTTTTATTCACTGGTAGTCCAGTCCATGGATAGAGTAACGCCTTTGACCATGCGTCCAATAAAGATAGTAGTCGAAACACCTGATAATATTCTGTCAACCAATTTATTTGTTTTAACGGAGAGTAATTGAAGAAATCTAAGTATTTAACTCCTTTTGAACTTTTTTTCTCTCTGCAAGGCGTGATTAAATTGGAATGGCTCTAACAAGTAGTAATACTTGACAGAGCCATTCCAATTTAATTACTCTAATGGGGTAAATGTGAGAAAGCTAGAAGATCGATTAAACGTAAGCACATTTGCATATAGATACAGGGGGAAAACATTTGGAATAAAAATCTTCTAAAACACTCAACCAGCATTGAAACACATGGTTCCCCTTCATCACCAAACCGGACTAGATGAGCGTGGCGTCTAGTACACGGGTCTTTACAAATGATTTTTTTTATTTATACTAAAAGTAAATCTAAACAAGTGTATCATATTTTAATATTCTGACAAATTGAAATAAAGTGAAGTTTGAAGAGAAGTACAGATAGATTCTCAGAACATTAATTAATTATTTAGAGGAAATTAAACCATTCAGTTTTATTTATTGAAACTATTCATAAATATGTTAGACCTTAACGCTCATTCATGAAGGGGAATGACAATATCAATGTATCAATATTAAATGATGAGTAACATTGCTTCATATTTTAATGAATACAATCAAATAATCATAAGAATATGATAGCAATCAGAAACATTCCCATTCATTTTGACATCACTTTAAAAAATATTATAATTTCTAACCCTCTGGAAAGACTCATTTAATTAATCTGCAAAATCATTGGTTTTTTAAAGAAAGCCCTTATTTTTTTTTATTTTAGCACCGCGTCTTACTACCCATTAGATATATACGCCTCCCCTACAATTATTTTATAGTAATAGTCTAGTATTTTGGTCATTATCTTAATACAACTGGGAATAAAGTGTTTGGTTTGATACTACTTGAAAGTGAATAAATTTATTAAAGTTATCGTTAACTATTCTTTGCTTACATCCTTGAAACTCTAAACATTCTAAATACTATTCGGGATTAAATGATTGAAAAAATATCAAAGTTGATATTAAATATATATATTTAAAAAAATATTGAGTTATGTTTTACATCTATTAGAAGAAAAAGTTAGAACATAGACCAACACAATTACACTAAAAACTTGAACTACAGACCACAAACCATTAATTATTTAGAACTTAAATAAATGCATTAATGTTATCATTATTTTTTAATATTAATTATGAATACATTATAGCAACATAGGTTAACATTTAGTTAATATATATATGTTCTATTATAACTTAAAACTAGTATGAAAAAAGCCAGAAAACTCTAGGCATATGTTAACTAAGTTTTCTAAGATTTAGATTTGTTGGTTATTCCGATTCCAGTCGACAGGTATTTAACATTGCTGGAGGATAGTAAGAGCTTCATGACCAAAGGTCATGGAACATTATAATAAATGTAATAGATTTATGAAAAGTGTCCAACCTAAAGAATGTAGCTCATATCAATTAGTATATGGAGCATTATTGTCAGAATATATTAGAGAATATAAAATCCAAACATTAATTCAAGCGTTAATAAAGAACAAGACATTATTAAGTACTCGTGTTTTGTAATAATAATCCACGAACATTAGCGTGGATTATTATACAACCAAAATATAGTCTATATTTGAAAGCATTAATATTCTTATTTTATATTTGGGCTTCGTGGGTAGTAAATAATTTGATTTGATATTAAAATTAGAGAAAAGAGGTTCTATCAAAGACGTTGAGTGGCAGACGAATCCAAACTTTATTTTAAGATACCGTTTAGCTAAGTAAATTTTATTACTTTTATTTTTATATTTATTTCTAAGAAATGGAACCATAATAAAGTAAATTAAATATTTAATCACAATTTTAAAACATGGTGTTGTCGCTGTGTGTTCACTAACTTTAATTTTTTTTCTGCAATGTGCGATAGTAATGATTTATGATAACACTCCGGAAGGATCCTCCTGTACATACAACCAACCACTCATCGTCTCTACATGGACAAGTAAATACCAAGTTGGGGCGCGGCCTTACATGCCCACCCAAGGAGGAAGTCTTGAAACAGGAAGAACATGAATCTACCAAGAAGATGTCGAGAAGCAAAGGGTGTTGGTTGAAGATAGGAGGGGGGGATGGGGTAAAGTTTAAAGTCTTGGGGCACAGGAGGGAAGTTAGAGTTGCGATGTAGCTGGCTGGTCTCGAGGCTCTATCCTGGAGTACAATTGAAACCCATTGGACCGTGGGATAATTCCATTAACCGCGCTTTCAGTCATAGCACAGTAACCCTGTGTGGTCTGACAGACAACCACCCCCCCTGGCTTTTCAAGGGCTGCGATGATGTATCGAGAGGAAGAGTGGATTTCATTACGACACGATCAGGCTTAACAGCCATGTAGAATGATTTAGTGGATTCATCAATCCTTAACTATGTATGCATATGTCAGTGGGTTTGTATATGTGAATAATGAGTTGGAAACAAATCTCATTGTTCTTATTGGAAACAAGAGATTTTAGTGACAAATTTAAATACATTGTTACAAATCAAAAGGAGATTTTTAAATATTACAATAAGATTTGTAACCATATGACTGTGTCAATTATCATAATCAGTAATATATTATAATTGCCAAACTAATGATACATATTTGGCTATGATTACCAAAGCTACATGATTACCATAGAAGACGTAAATAAAACAGGTTTCATAAAAATAATTGTGATATTTGATCCATTAATACTTTTATTATAATTAATAGAATTTACAATTTTACAATTCCTATTATATAAAAGGAACTATATCAATTATCAACCGGTTTATTTTAATTGGTTAGTATCACAACTATTTGATCCAAGGAGGTAGTTATTATGACGATAATTAAAAGGAAGTTAATCATTAATCGGTTCAAGAGTGAATGGGATATCATCACTAGTGCACTCAGCCAGGAGTCAAACCATTCGAAGATAAAATCTAGAGCTTAATTATATATAATATTTCACTTTTAGATAGCACTATTTCAAAAATGTATGAGTAGTTTATTTTCGTTATTTTATTTCAAGTGAGAAAGATTGAAAACAAGAAACTGGAGCTAAGACAACCCCTTGAATAGTCAACCTGTTCTACAGTGCTGCAGAGCATATTACATAACTACCAGGTGTATTGGAATTCTAGACATTTAACAGCGTTTCAGACAGCACAATGGGTTCAACTATTGCTTTACAAGAGAAATGCTCATTTTCACAACGTATCTTACTGCCCGTCCGAACAATTGACGTTTAATTACACAAATAATTTAGGCATGAGGTAGAGAGATATCTAGAAGACACTTACCAGAATTTTGATTTGAGATAAAGGAGTAAACCAGTAAGGAGATATCTCCTTGGTACCTAGCCATGATTCTAATTGTGATTTTCCCTTCACCAGTAAACTTAACTAGCCGAGCTCAACGTTTAGTCCATCTTCCCACCAACACAGGTGGTTCATTTAGTAATGGGACATTTTGGGAATATGCTAGTGGCCGGGGATGAAAGTACGTCCTCTTTTATATAATTATAATTAAAAAATTAGAATATAAATGTCAATTGAATAAAGATCTACGTGCTTAATCAGCCTACCCTATAAGAAAGTGAGTCTGTTTGGTTTTAGAGGACTTCTGTATTTCCTGAAAAGTCACTAAGCAAGTCCCTAACTGATATTCAGAGGTACACTCAGGGTTAGTATGTTCAAATAACGACATTCTTATGTAAGAGACTTAATAACACCGATCAGAATATCAATAAACTTTGAAGGTATTTTACAAAAATATGGGAAAAGCATCATCCTGCTTTTCTATATATTTTTTCATGTAATGCCCATAAGAATAATTATTATTTCGTAAATATTAACAGTTAACTGAAACCAAAAGAATGATATTAAACTTTTAAAGTTTTTTTTAAAAATAATGAACCACTAAAAAAGTAAAAATACCTTCGTAATTTACAAGGTCACTAAACTTTTATTTCAACAGGTCTAGTCTCGAATTCACGTGAAAAAGATATATCCAGATTATAAACAACTTGTCTGAGCCGATGTACAGCGCATATAAAACAATTCAACCAGGAAGAGAGCGCACTTTCAAGTCGTTCTTGCATTTCCGGACTTGTCTGCGAAACAAATAAACAAAAAGACGCTCAACGGGAGTGAGGTTCTGAAGTTCGGTTTCCTTTACTCCAAAGCTGGGAGTATAAAAGAAAACGAGGAGAGTAAAAGGGCAAAACAAAAGGGAGTGGAGTGAGGGCTTGCTCCCTTTACAAAAGAGCGTGAGAGGGGGGGTAACTCATGGATTTAAAGAGAAAAGGGAGATTTTGCCATGCCTTTGTGTGTGTGTGTGTGTTCAAGTGTGTTCATGTAATACGTCTCAATAGAAGGTTACTGAGGTCAAATAAAGGTCAATGAAACTATTTAAGATCTACACTTACGTATTGGTAAAAATTCCACAGTTTAAGACACTTCCTTTTCACACGTCGGCCCGATGGTGCCCGCTATAACTACGGACTACCGTGATATTGGGGGGTCAAGGTGACTTATGTGACTCTGGATGGCTACCCCCAAGCGTATGGGTTTACTCTGATGGAATGAGTACTTCGTGGGTGGAGAAGGCTTGTGAATTAAAAGTCATTGTATAAAGAGTTCTATTTAATCAAGTGAAAATACTAGTCTACGATACAATGGCTACATCAGACAGACTGGACTGAGCGAGGGAGCGTGTGAGAACCTCAAGGGCCCGGTTTGACCCTAGGTGGTGAAGCCGCCAGACAGTGATTCTGCTAGCTCTCCTTAGACTCGTTGAATATCGAATGCAAATCCCCACATTAATCTGGGACTTTCATACAATAAGAGAACAAGGCCCAAGGTCACATGCGATGGCTCAAGACAGGATGTAACATAATGCCAGGAACTGGTTGAACATCTAACTAGAAGCAACTTATAAAACAGGACATTACACCAGTATGGTTTAATTATTGCCTTCTGATCCAATGACATTCTGTGAAACTCCATACACTACGTATTACTACCAATGCGGTATATCCGCATATTTGCAGTAATTGGTAATGGGAGTAAAGAGGAATCATGTATAGGAAATGTATCTACATTTTCATGTGGATCTGTAGAAACATTTTTGTTTTAAATAGCATTCTTGGCACCAAATAACAAAACAATTATAACCGTAATTAACAGATATAATAGCTTGGCTAATTAATCCATTTATTTAAGTGTTGTGTGTTCCAATACACCACAATGTGATCAAAGTCCTTGGCACCCAAATCTACAAAAGTGAAACAATAATTTGCATCTACAACTGCAAACAAAATGATATTGAAATACCCCTTCTAATCAAAATAATCCCCTCCAGTGTTGATTGGAGCTTGCAACATAACGTGATTTCCATTCATGCTTCCAATACAATGAGAAAAGCTTTCATTCGCATGGCCCAGCCATTCTTCTCCTCTCATTGGTATCTAAAATTGACATAAAAATAATATATGGTGTTTTGAATATTAAAATGGGCGAAAAATTATGTTATGTGGTATTGTCTTGAATGATTTAGTATTATATAATTCTGTCAATATTACGCCTACAAAACCAATTTTAAGATTTCCACTATTTTCAGGATCTGATACTACAATATAATATAGTCTCACATACAAACAGACATAGAGACCGAGAGAAAAAAATTATTGAAAATTTTAATAAAAGTAAGAGCCTTTAACCAAAATCAGAGGCAGTGATTCTTAAATTCCTTTTTTTCTATGGTTACAGGTATTGTACATAATTAGCAATATGTTAAATAAATCATGTATACCTATTTCAGGACTAGCGAACACAGGAAAACATCAAATAAATCCAAGAAGAACAATCAATTTTACAGCAAACAAACAAACCAGACCAAGAGTCGACTTCTACATTAAATCCTGTAAAACAACCTAAGAAAAGAAATTCAAATAATTCAATAATGGAAGAAGAGGCATATTCAGTCATTTAAAATATCCACACTAACGTAAAACAAAAAAAAGATTTTGACATATTAGACGAACATGTTGTTTGCCAGATTAGAGATTTAAAAAGTAAATTCACACAAGCAACTAATATATTTTGAACTAACAGTAAACTGTTTGAACTAAAAGTAGCTCAATTCACCGAAGCAGAGGACATTCAAACCAATGTTGGTTCAATTCAGCAACTGCATAAAGATCTATGAGTGTGACTTTCCCAACCTACGGACCAAAAACCTGTGAACAAGCTTGTTAAAAAAAATTATCCCCACGTCTTACTACCCGTTCGGGTTATACGCAAATGTACTATTTACGCTGATGGTTTAATGATTAGGATTGTCACGTTTAGAGGAAGTGTACCCGCATATGTGCGATAGGATAGCTGAAAACCATTTTAGAAAAACTACCCTCAATACATCCAAAAGACAATCTAATCTAGATCTCCCCCTAATCGGCAGTCTAACTTAATATGCTAACTGCTGCTAATATGTACTTCGTCTTCTAGACAAGTAGGAAATTAACGAATATGTGACCAGTAACGCTTTCATAAAAAATAAGTTAAAGTGAAATCAAGTTTAAAAAATCAAGTACAAATTAAGTATAAACTTTAACAGTAAATTATTTTATAATATACCTTTTGGCTCGCAGCTCTACTCGAGTTCGTGTTGGTTAAAAAACATAATAATCGAAACAATAACGTTTCTAGTCACAGTTTATTTAATTTTCCTTACAGAGAAGAAATCAGGCAACGTATTTGGTGGAAATTACCATGCTGAGAACTTTACAGTTGATAAAAGATGAATTTTAAGAATAAACAAATATAATGTGGTATTTATGGGTTTTAAGATTATAAGCACATAATTTTGTACTAATTGAAGGAAATAAAGTAATAAAATTTAAGGCAAGACCTCTATTAAAAGGACGTTAGTGATTTTATCAACATTAGTGAGCATTTAGATGTTGCTGCTAGAGCTGTTGATGATCATCGCATGGCAAACCTTGATAGGAACTTGCATATATTTAAACTGTAAGGGCTGTTCTGATGTAATGGTGGGCTTTCTTTATATCTCGACCCACTCTCCTGTCATGACATTCACATCCATGATACATTTTGCAGACAGTTTATATGCAAGTGGGTCCTATTACACAGTTAAGGTGGGCTCTAATTACGCAAAGAAATAATGCTGGGTGCTCAAACTTTAATTAAAGAGCATTGGTGGGTGAACCAACTGGACTAAGTGAATTAAAAAATATAGACAGGAGATGGTGCCTATGGACATGTAAGTGTGGGATGGCGCTTCTAAATCGTCTAAAATACAGACATTAAATCGTACTAGCAGATTCAATTTTTGGAGCTGTAATATCTTGCGCCTGGAAATAACAATAGAGGATTGTTTTGCATAAGACGTATGATGGAATTAATAAAATGTACCAAATCCTGGATAACCTTGACCATTAAGAATATCTTGGAGTTATTCAAAGACACCTTCCTTGCCTTAGTGCTTTGCAAAGATTTCATTGCCGAGCTTCAGCAATATATCGACAAATAAGTCAAGTTTTTGTCTTCGCACAGATGGATCCACATGTTTGTTTACAGGGAAAGCTTCTCAATGTCTGGGAATACGTAGGATATTTTTGGCAACTCTAGTGACTTTCGGAATTACTGGTAGAGCTTATCAGAATTTTCCTGAGGATAATACTGTTAAGCCTCTTATGAGCACATTGTTGATTTAAAGATCTCTCAGAATTCACTCTAGATCTTCAAGTTAAGGGCTTAAATGTGGCCTTAATCTGGGCAACCATAGGCAATTTCCTGCAGGTGAAACGATCATATGCTATATGTTGCTCACTTTCTGAGAGTGGCAGCACCGTCGCATGTGGCTTTCAGCTCTGGGCCACGAGCCATCCTATCCCAGATGGGCTCAGTTGTGTAGTCGTATTTAGTGCGATGAGTTGGAACACAGATAAAACAAAATTACTCGTAGAAGAATACCGAGAGAAATGTATTTCTTGTAATTTGCGGGATCCAAACTACAAATACAATAGGAAAAAGACCAATATTTGGGAAGAACTTGCTTTGATATTTGATTATTCGGAACAGTAATTCAAAGATTAAGTGAAACATTTTGAAAACAGCCTTCCACTGATACGGAAAGAATAATTCTCGGTAAGCTGTGAGGAATGAGTGGGTATTTTACATACCACCGTGCTTTCTTTTATACCAACATCATTAAGCAAATTTACTTGAAAATTGAAGCAACATGTTGCACTAGGTGTAAATATGTCAGCAGAATGCTGCAACTATTGCTCCCGGTAGCATGCTGCGCGAGAACCAGGGAGGCAATCAAAGTTTGCTTGCTGCAGGAAACTAGGCTGCCACTAGTTGCCTCAGTATAAGACCACCTTAATGCAACATTGGACACTCATTCCATTATATAAGAGATATTTTTTCAGTAATTTTAATGTTAAATTAAGCTTTGATATGTTGCGCTCTTCAATTAGGTTGCTATAAAAACGCAAAGCTAGTTTAAAATTTGAGTTTGCTGTTCTTCCCTCTTTTATAAAAGTAGCAGATATACACGATGAAAACACTACAAAGGCAACAAATCTCTCAAAAATGAGCTTAGCCAAGAATTAACTAATTATAAAAGTACCTACTTTACCTCTAGGCGCATCTTAAAAAACCACTTTTCCCACTGGATCACGAGCATTCTATATTACCTTTATGTGTATGGTAAGCTGCTCTGTGTTTAACAGGCTTGTTTGTATTTAATATTTCAATAGAAATGGCCGATCCTTTGTTAACTCTCTCAAATAGTTTTTATAAAATATAAATCCATTCAAATTGTCAGATCAAAAAGTACCGAAGTCCTTCCTGCTCTTGTCCGAGAGAGACCTTAGAATTTGTAAGAGTTCAATCTAAAGAGTAAAAAACATTTTCATTGAAGTCCAAATTTTATACCAAAGTAACTGAAAATTAATAATCAATACATTTATTCAGGAAATAATGGGATACCTACTTTTATATTATCCTTCAACCAATCATTCGAGGTTTTACATACTTGTGGAAAGAACTGCAATATTGTGGACCTTGATGTTTTGAACAAATGTTTTCGCTTTGATAGCAAACACTCTTTGCTAAAATAAGTTTAAAGTTACAGAAGGTTTTCTCTGACAGGTATAGGATCCCTTAGTGTTCTTTTTCATTTTATTATACCTGATCACATATATTTATAAATATATATTATGTATGTGAAAGGTATACAAAATCATTGCTTGCCATTCATATATTTTTTAAATATCCATTACAACGATTTTAACAACTTAAAGGATTGTGGTAGTCACGTGCTAAGTAATGGCCGCACCCAGTATTTAGTTTTCTTCTTTGTTTTTCTATGGTTACACAAGGAAAAACTGTGAGAATTGCCTCTCTACTCGTAATTTTGAACTCAACTAAATTTATTCCTGAAAGACATGCTATGATATAATTTTTAATAGCACAGGTTTTTCCTCTGATACAATTTTACCTAGAAAATTTTGTATAGCCAAGTTATATATAATGGATACATGGACTTTTAATATAGCATTGCTATATACTATATAGTGTAAATGTGGTTTTATATGGAAGTAAATAGCTAAAAGTTGGGTTTTATTTAGTGCCAATAACACTAGATGTTAGTAGGCCTAGTAATCGCTAGTTAAATAACAATGCCTTGAGAATATATGATATTATTTTACTATTTATTTATATATTTCTAATATTTTATTTTACCTTTTATTTACAATCGCTTAAAACAGTACTTGATAGCAATGAGATTTGAGGGACACGTGGAAAAGGGGGAGCTGAATTGTATCCCCTCGGAAAGTTATCCTTTCCGACAGTTTTGTAATAAACTGCTTTTGTGAAAAACTGGAATTGTATCCCCCTGAATTATACCCCCCAAAACTGGAATTGTATCCCCTTGAAAAGGTATCCATTCCGACAGTTTTGTAATAAATTGCTTTTGTGAAAAACTGGAATTGTATCCACCTGAATTATACCCCCAAAAACTGGAATTGTATCCCCTCGGAAAGGTATCCTTTCC
>CABFWO010004239.1:53334-68712 GCA_902155825.1 Timema genevievae | reverse complement strand
AAAAAAAAAAAAGATAGAAATCGTATTAGACTACAAACGTCACGAAAGCTACTTTCATACAGTCCATTCGACAAACCATAATTATGTTCTATAGTAGCTGTCACTTTTGATAAATTGAATTAATATAAATAAAACAGCTATAGCTTGTTTTTTTTATCTATTCAAAACTGCAAATCAAATGTTTCACTTTATATCACACAGCTTTAATAACAATACGCCAGAGTAAACTGGAAAACTATATTTTTGTAACGTTCCTTCCAATTCCTTTTAAGAAGTCTCACCGCCTCCCCTCTTTCCCTCGCTACCCCTGAGCTATATATCAACATTTTTGCCTGCCAGTGTCTGTGAACATACGAACAGAATCAATAGACAAGGACAGGAATAGAAAAGATGGCATAGATAAATGGCATCATGGATAATATATTCTACTAGTGCCTAACTCGGAAAAGTATTTTCCAAACAATTTTTTACAGCTATACAAGCTATTAAACTCAGGATATACCAAATAATATTTTTATTGGTTTTTGTATGTTTTTTTGAAAATTGTCTCTACCTTAAATGACGAGAATAAATTAAGGGTGCTCATAAAGATATTTGGTCCAAAGATTGGAGGAAGTTACGCTATAATTATGACCTATAAGCCCTCAAATCATTACCAAATATTGTCAGGGTAGTAAAAGATCGCAGGTTACGGTGGGCAGGATATCACAAATGGAAAAAAAAAACTAGAATTGTGTTCAAAATATTGACTGGCAAACCCAATAGGAAGAGACCATTGGAAAGACCTAGACGCAGATGGGAGGATAACATTAGAATGGACCTGAAAGGGATAGGTTGTAGACCGTGTTGTGAGGTAGACTGGATAGAACCTAGCTCAAGATAGGGATAGGGTGTAATGAAGTAGACTGGATAGAACTAGCTCAAAATAGGGATAGGGTGCAATGAGGTGGTATAGAACTATCTCAAGATAGGGATAGGGTGTAATGAAGTAGACTGGATAGAACTAGCTCAAGATAGGGATAGGGTGCAATGAGGTGGAATAGAACTATCTCAAGATAGGGAAAGAGTGTAATGAGGTAGACTGGATAGAACTAGTTTAAGATAAGGGAGAGAGTGTAATGAGGTGGACTGGACAGAAATATATATCTTGAAATAATTAAAGTTAAATAAATGGTAAGGTGCACCTCATAGACATTCTCCTGCTTTAACACATTTAATAAAAACTCGTTAGATCTGTGAAACGTAATAATAGGTCTATACATCAATAAACCAATGGTCATAAATGTAATAATATACACTGTTACTTACCTACTCTATGGCATTAGGAACTAGGAACACTGTGGCCGAAAAATAGGGCAAAGAGAAATATCTTTGTCCACCAAAACGCGTAAGAATCAAATTCATTTTCAAAGACCTGAATTAAAAAGTATATATATTTTATTATAACCCAGAAATTATTAGTTTTATAAAAATATATTTCAAATAAATTATTTTTATCTTTAATAGTACTACAACTTTACAATGATAAGCTATTTCGTATCTCCAATAGTTGCGGAGAAATGATCAAAATTGGAAAATTTCCCTTGTGTAAAGTACCCTCAAAGTCATTTTCACGAGGAAATGAGAATATCCAGCTTGTTTATAATGATAAACATTGCTTGGATATAAAATGTAATCGAAATCGCTATAGAAAATTTGAGAAAATAGATTTTTTCTTCCTCTCTTTTTTCCCTTCAGTAAACTACCCTTAATTTTAGGGTTAGAAATCTAATTATAAGAACCCCTTGGGGATGAAAACTCCAGATACCTTGTTTTATCCCAATCGGTAAAATAATTTTGGGTCTGGCTCGAGGTACATACAGACAGATGACATTGCGAAAACAACTTTTTTGGTTCCACGGGGTCATGAAACGTTGACATTTATCAAAATCTCGAGTTTGATTTTTTTGACAATCACAATACGGGTACCTTATTCCTGAGGTGTCGAGAGAAAGAAAAAAGAAACATAGTTAAGGTTGTAGAGGAAATTAATCTTGTAAGATAATCTACTATCCTAGAGATTTGGGAAGAATACATTAACGGTACGGCATTGTATGTTACTTTGAAACTGATGTAAAAATTTTTTTTAGCTCCATGTCTTACTACTCGTTTGTATTATAAGCTTATGTACTAATTATGCTAATAGTTTTAGGGATTGGAAAGGTCATATTTAAAGGACGTGTATCCGAATTTGCGTGGAGGGAGAGTGGAAAACCATTTAGGGAAAACCACCCTCAATCCACTCGACAGAGGTTTGAACCTCGGTCTCCTCTTCATAGGCAGTCCAGTATACTGCGAGAGTCGATTCTATTATATAGACAAACATTTTTTGTCAACAACATATTATAAGTGTTATTTTATATCTGCAGTACATTCCGTGTGAATCCCTCTATTTAATCAATAATAAGTGATTATTCCTTCTGGACCTTCATCCGTGCAACAAATCGAGAAAGAGGGTCGGACAGTTAGAGCGGACTGGATGAAGAGAGGGCTTTATTTTTATTTGGCACATAACCTCCCACCCGGGCCTCGTACTGTATCGTACAGTTTACGGCTCGACCAAGGAATTGCGACACTAGCGCCGACATGCGGGACTAGAGCGAACCAACCGCACGAGCCTCCGATTGAATTCGAACAAGGTTTTATTTTTTTCAAACGTCTTGTGACAGTAATTCAATGATAATATTGTTCAGTAATGCGTGAAATAGCTGTGTCATATTATATTGCGTTTCCGTTTTTTAATGGTACTTTGTATTTTTATCGTGGATATTTTATGATTTATTTAAATTTTAATTTGGTAAAAGTAACAGGAATAATTAATTTACTATTGATATTATTAGGTGTTCTGTCTCACGATATGTCTATTCCTTTTGTTAGTGAACATAGACCGCCCATGCGCCCTGTCCTTTGTTTTCCCCGCCACCTCCAGAATTTTCTTCCTTTCTTCAAGTCATCCAATATTCGAATCCTCCTCTTTCCTAAGCTCCTCTTTCCCTCAACCTTCCTTTATATGACGTCGCGCAGAAGACAGTTCCTCCTAAGGATGTATCCGATCTAGTTTACTTTGTTTAAGACTTGTTCATTTGTCACCATGACTGTCCACCTGAGTTTCTTTAGTCTTCTCTGGCACCACATTTCAAAGCTCTCCAAGTATTTCTTTTCTATTTTCCTGAAAGTCTAATTTTCTGCTTCATACAGTGTGAAGCTCCAAATGTAGCATTTCATCAGTCCAAGACTCAGTTTGCTGAAAGCTATCTTAGCCATGTGACGCACCTCGACCTAATTTCCTTGGTGTAGTAGCCATCCCCTATCGGTAGACTTCCCAGGTACTTGAACTGCTCTATGCTTTCCAACTCCTGGTTTACAATTTTGATTTTTTAGCGGCTCTTCATTTTTTGAAATCCACATCACTTTTAACTAATCAATGTTGATATCCATGCCAAATCCCTTTTTCCAACAGATGGTCCCTCATTTCCTGCATCTCTTCTTTATTTTTGGCCAGCGATGCTATATCATATGCGTATTTTATTGTGATGAAAATTCGTCCTCCTATCCTGAAATTCCCACGTCCTTTCATTCAAGTTGAACAGTCTGAGTGACAAACAACATCCTGTCTCACTCTCCTTCCTCTCTACACGCTGTTGGTCTCTCCATTACTCAGCCTCACCTTTTCCAGCTGTCCCAAGTACAGATTTGCAATCAGCTTTTGTCCCTCCAGTTGATGCCGATCTTCTAGAGTATTCATATCACTTTCTTCCACTTCACTCTATCGAATGTCTTTTGTAAGTCAATTAAACCGATGTAACCCACTCTCGGTGGCGTAGTTGGCTGACGCGCTAGTTTCGTGTTGAACTTGACTGCCGAGAACGGGGAGATCGAGGTTTGAGTCTCGGTCGGGTGAACTGAGGTGGTTTTCCCTAAATGGTTTTCCACTCTCCTTCCACGCAAATGCGGTTTCACTTCCTTTAAATTCAACCTTTCCAATTCCTAACCCATTAGCTTAATTATTACTTAAGCGTGTAACTCGAACATGTAGTAAGACGCGTTGCTAAATAAAATAAAACAATGCAGATTTATTCTTTGACTTCCAGTACCCGGACATGAGATTTGACAATGAGCGACGAACTACCTTAGGCACGGGACTAAGCCGAGATTAAGAAGAATATTGTTTGGAAGAAACTTTTAGAAAATACAAACATATTTGTTGAAGTAAACAATGACAACCTTTTACTAAATTATTAGTGTTATTATATATGTTTTAATAATATCTATTGACGTATAACCCAGACGGGTAGTAAGATGAATTGCTAAAAATATATATCAAAAGTGACAGCCTTAAAAACACATCACTTGGCGTATGAGTACATGGAAGTAGAGCTAGTAACTTTTTTGTTAGGTAGGGCTGTTTCTATGAAACTTAGACTGTAGTTCGGTGCTAAAGCAATACCGTAGGCCTACTAAGCCAAGGATCTCGTGTTCGAATCAAGTATCAAGGTGTAATTTTTCAAATATGAGTAAATGTATAATTGATGTACACTTTTTGAACCATTTGATTATATAAATACATGTTTAAAAAAATATACACTATCTTTTATCCATAGCATAATTACATCTCTCAAGTAAGGTTTGTAGAGAAGAGCCTATTAATGATTGGTCAAATGGAGTCCGAGTGGGAAAGAACATATCACAGCTACCGTTTTAACCGTTGAAAGTATTTGTGTGTTCTAATTGATTTTATTAATTGTTTGCCCTTCTCTTTGATATTTAGTTTCTAATCTTATATTATTCTCACAATATGTTTATAAACATTTACAATATTATCAAATTCCTTTTTTTTAAAGGCGGATTGTACTTAAAATTGTTCAATTATGAGTTTATCAGTATGTTTGAATATATGAATTCCATTCGGATACTACCCGCTCAACAGATATGCAAGAAGAATAGTTTCGTATCTATCGCACGGCGTAATGGTGACAATTTAAACCAGGGTTCACAAACTCATGGCTCGCGATACATATCTTAACGGCCCGCATGTCTGCATCACTTTTATATTACTATCCATCCTGCAGTCATACACGCACAAAAAAAATAGTAGTTTCATTTTAGTGAGTAAATAATTTTGAATAACAAAATAAAATTGGAACTTTTTTTTTTTTCACTTTTAATAATTGATTGTAGGAATTTTTATTTACATACTGCTTCGAATATTTTGTTAATCTAAACATAACATAAACACCTGGGAAAATATCACATTTTAAATATACATTAATGATTTTGAACACATAAGTTAGCAACAAATAGCTAGTGTATACCTACATCGGTGGACACGCGGATTGAACGTCAGGCTCTTCTGGTCTGGTTTGCTAGTGTCGGTGAGGTCAGGGTTCTAATTACAGTCAGATGTACTATATATAGGGTGGTTTTTTCCTATATGATTTCCCACATTACCTTGATTCCAACGCAGTTAGATGTGTGTGACCTGTAAACTTCCACTGAGGTTATAACGAACTAACTCACCTTTTTTAGCGCTATCTGGACCGCGTGGTTAGTGAGTGTGACCTGGAGACTGTCATTGGAGCTAGAGAGGACCTATAAGAGGCGAATTATCCCGCTCTAGCCCCAGTGACAGTCTCCAGGTCACACACACTAACCACGCGGTCCAGATAGCGCTAAAAGAGGTGAATTAATCCATTTTAATGTTTCAAACAAATTTTATATAATTCATTTTTGTACTATACTTTTAATTATGATTCCATTTTTTTCAAATCTTTATTTATAAAATATATAAAAATTCATTTTATATACTGGGTTAATTTTCTTTTTTAGCACCGCGTCATAGTAATCATCCGTGTTATACACTTATGTACTAATTACGCTGATGGTTTTAGAGACTATGAAGGTTATATTTATAGGAAGTGTATCCTCATTTACGTGGAGGGAGGGTGGAAAACCATTTTGAGAAATTGCCCCTCAGTACACCCGACCGAGATTTGAACTTCGATCTCCCCGTCATAGATTTTGTTAGTTATTATAGTCACTTATCAGCAATCACTTTCCTTGGCTAAACATATTAAGTCACCTCATTACATACATTTTATCTTTTGTATTAATAATTTTACAGCCTAATGTGGAGCAATTAATTGTGATACGATAGGCTGTTAAATAAAAGTACGGGACATGGTGTACTTTTACCAAATCTAGCGAGCAGTCAGCACTCCTGCCTCCATACTGGGGTTTCCCCTGTGACGTCATCCTCTCCCCTGTCCCCTCCCTGTGTTCATTGACTTACATCATCTCCCCTCTCACTTCCACAGTTCCTCAGGAAATTGACACCTGCTTCGGTGGCCGTATGCTCTAAAGACGGGTATCCACTAATGAGTATCCTCGTATCGTGTCATCGTTGCCTATCATCGAGTGATACGATACGGTGCAACGATACGTATCGAACTTAATTGTTCAGTTCTAGTTATTCTGCACCAATGATAACATATTTGCAAATAGCAGCAGCCTCTTACATTTTTGATTCATTATTCGATTTTGAAAGATAAGAAAGGAAAATCACCGCGTTGTTGGGTGTCAAAGTTGAATGCAAGCAGAGAGGTGTACAGTGGAACAAGTTTATTTGTCCCACTTAAATTTACAGTCTGTCAGTGGAATGTACAAAAATTTCACTAGGATGCACCCAACTGGTTTTTATTTTTTGTTATCTTCATTTGAGTCCAACATTTCTAGACACGATCCTACATGTATGTTTCTATAAACTATATAGTCTCCTGCTTTCTCCACTCCATTGCTCCAAAACTATAGTAATAATAACAAAAAACGAAAAAAACCATACTAACAAAAACCAAATCCCTACACAAGGTTTCCTCTGAGCGTCCTCGACAGGAATGAGCACACAAGTTACAACGCGGTAAAATGGTAGCCCGTCCACATATGTTTCAACCTAGGGTGGTATCATTCCTTTGATGTGCGGGTGAAAAACCGACAAATGACGGACCGGGCCCGTTGCGCATCTTTGTATCACACTTTGCAACGATTTCTCGTCTCCACTGATACGCAACGGTGACACGATACGCTGATACGCAACGGTGACACGATACGCTGATACGCAACGGTGACACGATACACTGATACGCAACGGTGACACGATACGCTGATCCGCAACGGTGACACGATACGCTGATACGCAACGGTGACACGATACGCTGATCCGCAACGGTGACACGATACGCTGATACGCAACGGTGACACGATACGCTGATACGCAATGGTGACACGATACGCTGATACGCAACAAATGGATACCCGCCTTAAGGTGTCACTCTCGTGTTGAACTAGACTACTAATTACAGGGAAATCGGGGTTCGAATCCCGCTCGGCTGTACTGAGGGTTGTCTTCCCAAAATGGTTGCTACTCTCTCTCCACGCAAATGCAGGTTCACTTCATTTAAATTCAACCTTCCTCATCCCTAACTCACCAGCGTAATTAATATTCTACACATGTATATACCCGAACACGTTGTAAAACTCATTGCTAAAAATAAAAGGTAATTGACGCAAGATGACGTCATCAGAATGTTGCAAACCTGCCCATTTGATATTTTATACCCATTTATTTCCTGTTGAATTTAATTTTGGTTTGAATCTCTGTGAGGACGTTGTTTCAGGAGGTATTGTGATTTTTTTTTATCAGTTGGAGTGTCCATTTGCGAACGTTGGTCCGTTTTGATATATTCGCTTTAATATTTCTTACACTTATGAAATGTTATCTCTTCTTAATATAAAACAATTTTTAAAAACAAACAGGAGATGTGAGTTAGTCCGCTGTACCCCCAATGATCTCAGCCTGAAGGATGAGTGATGGCGGGAACAGATCTTAGCATGAATTGAACATCACGTCTCGGACCGTGGCTATATCCCTGGCACTCCGTCTTCCCTCCCCCTCTCCTTTTAACCCACCACTCTCGGGTCTAAATCAAATAACACCCCTAGCAGCACGTCTGCATATCACGCGTCGGACTACTGACCGCCTCAAGAGGGACCGGACTAACAACTTAAGAGTGTTCATCATAGCAGGCCCAACTCAGCTCGCGCGAGTTAAGGTGCGGCCGAAGGGACCGAAAGTATTCCTACAGTTTTTATAGAATTGAAGTTTTTTGGACAAAAGAAATCAAATCTTTCTCCAGTAGCAACATAGAGTTTAGTTTTCTGTACATGCTAATATCTACATATCTTGAATATCTGTCAAGGGTGTCCTGGAATTTTGTCAACACTTTTTCTCTTTATTTAAAAAGTTTTGATGAAATTCCAGGACACCCATGACAGATATACAAGATCTGTTGATATTAACATATGCAGAAAACTAAACTCTATGTTGCTACTGGAGAAATATTTGATTTATTTTGAAAAAAAAAATTGAATGTTATAAAAACTGTAAAATTACTCACGCTCCCTTCGGCCGCACCTTAAAGGGAAAAGAAAAGACAAGATATGCCAGAAATGTGTGCAATGCATTTGTTTTTGAATGATTACTCGGAATTTTCCACGGTAACGATGGAAGAGAAAGCGATGAAGTTTCTTGTTAATAACTACAGTATGTCCCTATTAGGACAATAAAGCTTTGTGCACAATTCTTATCCATAAAGCCACTCTAAAATGGTCAAAAATGTTCTTTTCAATGCAGTTTTTATCCACATATCACTTAATATTTCAACCATATTCAGTATTAGAATTTCTATTAACTCTTTTTCTTCATTAATATTTAATCAGAAATGATCCAAGTGCAATAGTGTTCGTGTAAATTTACTATTTCAAGCCGAATGTATCACAGAATTGATGGGCATGTGATGCACGCTCTTAAGCTTCCAACGTGCGTAGATTTTGTTTCATCGAGTGAAAGAGTATTTGAAACACATTGTTGAAAGTTTAGTAAGGAGAGATTAAAATATAATGTAAAAAATCAATCAAATAGAATAAACTAGATTAATTTGAACAAAACTGTTAATAAAGTTCACCCGGGACTTAACACCTATTTTTAAAATTAGTTCATGATTAGAAAGTCACATTTGAATAATGTAAAACGTATCTTGGCCCATGACAAATAAATAATATTTAACAATCAGTGAGATTTACAATAAGAGCAATACACTATTTACCAATTGGAAGTCATAAAGACATTATAGTCATAAAAAAGAACATATAGCTTAAGGTTAAGATTAGCTTCATCTTCAGCTTAAACTTCAGTATAAACATGGAGTTTAATTTTCTTCACATGGTGATACAAACAGTTGTTGAAAATATGTCATGAGAATAGCGGTGTTGGATGAGAAACTTTTTAAATGAAGAGAAAAAGTTGTTATTAAGCTCCAGGACCCCTTTTATAGGTATTCGAACATTTTTGAGGTTGCCATGTGAAGAAAACTCAACTCTTATGTTTCTACTGGGTCAATATTTGATTTATTTTGAATAAAAAAAGATTTGATATAAAAACTGCAAAAAACACTCACCTGTTCTCGAGTCCCTTACATTCCCACCTTGAAGAGCCCTTACAACACATTAACACATTTTAAACCATATTAAATATTATAAAAAGTATTTAGGCTCAGACCCGCCTTGGTGGCGTAGTTAGCTAACGCGCTAGTTTCGTGTTGAGCTAGACTGCCGAGAACTGGAAGATTTATGTAAAAATCTCGGTTGGGTGAACTGGGGGGTGGTTTTACCTAAATGGTTTTCCATTCTTCCTCCACAAAAATGCGGGTTCACTTCCTCTAAATTCAACCTTCCCAATTCCTAACCCATTAGAGTAATTATTACTTAAGCGTATAACCCGAACGGGTAGTAAGACGTGGTGCTATATATATTTTTTAATTTAGGCTCATGAAAATGATTCTGTATTGATTATTTGTCAGGATAGTAAAATTGTTAGAAATATGTAATACTAAAATTATAATTAGATATGTGGGTGATGTCGGCCAACAAATTTAATATTTGATATTATTGGTAGTGGGACCAGAAGAAAATCATCAGTGGTAAAATACTAGTTTTACAAAGTAGAAAAGATAATCTAGGAATTATTTAAAATGTAACTAAATTTTTCTTGTTCGTGGGTTCAAACCCAGCCAAGGTCAATGAATTCTTACTGAGCGATGAAAATCCGTAGAACAACTTCCTTTGGAATGTAAATAAAGCCTTCTGTCCCATGTCGATTGTGATATGTAAAATAACCCTGTAAGGTGTGTGTGAAAATACCTTTCTGGAAAAAAAATATGTATGTTCTTTCTCGCTCACTAGTAGAAATCTAGTGCAGAAAGCAACTGGAATCGACCGCACTTTCAAGACCTCCTGAGGACAGGTGCTTTCTCCCAGATGTTGCGGGCAGCACTAACCGGCCGAAGGGCTGAGTCTATACCCAGCTCCGGTTGGATGGGAATTATCGTACAAAAGGACCACCCTTAGGATTGGAGACTCATCAATATTATCTTTGGATGAAGTGGGAGGGTGGCATACTAAAGGTCAATAAGTAGATTAGAGACCGTGGTTTTTTTTCCAGGAAGTATCTACAATTTTTTTTTAATCACAGTTCCTTACTGTACTTTCAGGTTATACGCATATATGATAATTACTCTAATGAGGTAGGGATGAGAAAGGACGCATTTTAGAGGTAGTTTACTCTTCATTTGCGTGGAAGGAGAACGGGAAACGATTTATGAAAAAAAAATCCTCAGTAGACCCGAACGAGATTCAAACCCCGGTCTCCCCTTCATCAGCAGGCCAGTCTAACACGTGGCTGACGTCTTAGACTATACGGCCACTGAAATTGATGTCTACGATGCTGATTATTTCTCGGTGCACTCATTTTATTTTCTAGAATTCAATGTTTTTAGATCTGTTTTACTAGGGCAGCCATATTCAATACTTTTCACGTACTCTTGGTAGAAAACGTTCTTTTGTCCTTGAGCTATGGGTTAATGAAACCATGTTGTGTATTAAGATCATGTTAGAAAGGACCATCTAAAGAACTTTTTTTTATTAGGTCAACAATGATAATATTTCACTATAATATTATGAATGTTACTTTATAGTTATTGGTAATATCTATATAAAGTTGAGGGTCACATGGATTGACGTATGGATATATTAAAGTAGCTTTTGTAACTGTCATATATGGGCTTTTTTTAACCAAAATTCTACTATAGTGGACACTAGATATGCTTAAAATAAAGAGAATCCTTTGTTATTAAAAATATACTGTAGGAATACTACATTAATATTAATAACAAATATAATTTTTTGTGCAATATTTGTGGACTCAAAAATTTCCCTATAGGCCTACATTTTAGGGGCCACTGACTTTGTTACTAAGATTCCTGAGGATATTGTTGGCTATTTATCACTATGAGTGTGTTTCTTCAAGTTAATTTAGCGGTTTTAAGGTAAATCACTTGGTAAAAAGGAATCATTAAATTAAAAAATTAAAATATGTAAAATGCCATTGGCTTGGTTTGGAGTGTTGTCAGGTTAAGCCTAGCTTGTTAAAAACTATAAATGTAATATGTTCGTCCCCCTTTATAGGCCCATTTGACCAATCAGACATAGAGACTGCTCTACATATTTTATTTTGTTATGATATCTGGCCAATGATTGCCTTGCTAAATGATGAGAACATGATTGATTATGTAAGGTACAGTCTAAACTAACTCTGCCTACCTTAGCAACACTCCACGCCACTGTAAAATACCATAATTAGGCATACTCCATTTTGCTTTCCAAGCTGACAGAGCAATAACAAAGTTTTGTGTTACAAATAAGAGTGTAATTATTCTAAAATAATCTTAATTAATTGCAAGAACATAACTAAAGCATTTCAGAGCTATCATACTTCCCTAAAATCTAAGAAATAGGAGGGAAAATAATCCCGCAAAAAAAAAAATCCTCAAGAGTAGATTCCTTTCTGAGAAAAGTATTTCATCTTCCACGACTTGAGACGTTGATCCTGCCCCAATGAAATCCGGGTCACACTACAAGCAGCAATTAATTAATGAATTAATTAGCAAATGGAAGTCGTAGCTCAGCTGAGGGCTAATCTGCGCCCTCGGCTGTCTGTCTGTCTGCCTGAGTGAAAACAGAAAGGAATGAGTCAAATTGCAGTGTGGGAATATTCGTTCTCAAGATTTAATTACAATACTTTTACTATTAATTACCCACGGCTTAAGAAATGTTATAGGGTTGGATCATACAACAGATTACATTCATTCACATTAGCTATTTTACTTACCATGGCCAAAGAAATGTTATACGGCTGGATCATAAAACAAATTACCTAATTATTCTATCTTCTATTTTACTAATCATGGCTCAAGAAATGTTATAAGGTTGGATCATACAACAGATTACTCATGTACACATATTATTCAATTAACCATGGCTCAAGGAATGTTAAAAGGTTGAGCCATACAATATATTACCCAAGTGCAACTATCATTTAATTAACCATGGCTCAAGAAATGTTATAAGGTTGAGCCATACAATATATTACCCAAGTGCAACTATCATTTAATTAACCATTGCTCAAGAAATGTTATAAGGTCGAGCCATACAATATATTACCCAAGTGCAACTACCATTTAATTAACCATGGCTCAAGAAATGTTACAAGGCCGGATCATTCAACAGAATTCTCATGCCTCAAGGAATGTTTTTAAGGATAGATCATATAATACATTACTCATACCTCATAATATTTAATCAATAATTTCGCAGACTATCATTTATTTTTAAATTCATCTTCTCATTTTAGTTAATATGAATTTATGCATCTGACAAATTTAGTTATTGGATAAGAAGACAAATTTTATAGCAGTCTAGAATTTAACAGCCAATTAATTAAACGAGTTACGTGAGCCTACAAAAAAATAGCATATTTCTGAAAGGAGTTCACTGTATAGTTTTACGCTTATAATAAATTTAGTCCAAATTAAAAAGGAAGGCGCTAAACATTACAGTAGGTTTGTAGCTAATAATTCGATGGGAGTAGAATAAACTTAATTTTAACCTAATTTTCGGGCGTGCGGGCTTAGTAGGCCTATATAATGCACCTAGCTATGAACTGGAAGGCAAAATTATGTTTCAACTTTAAGGTTTCCCAACTTTCCTTTAATTAGATCTAAGCGTGGTTATTTTCACACTAATACTATTTTTTACTGAACATAACGTTTTGCATACTATTGTTTAATGTAGGCTGTAAAAACTTTCTGGCTTATAGCTATCCAAATGAATTATTATCAGAAGAAGCCTACGTTGATTTTTAATGTAGTCTTTAAGTGCTAAACGCAATATTAATAAAACTTTGTGATTTAAACAGACCGTACTTTTGATATTATTTTTCGATTTTTTTTTCGACCGTGAAAATAAAATTATTTAAAAAAAATATTGAAATTTCCAGCGATTGAAAATTATTGGATTTCGAGTTTCATACGCTTTCAGACCTAAGCGTGAAGGTACTGATGTGATTATAGTCATCTATTACATTTTCGTCACTTGTGATATTGTGTGTGTTTTTTTTCGTTTAAAAAAAATTAACATTCGAAAACGGGTGAATCTTTTTTTCACATTCATTATTAGTAAAAAAAAGTGTTCCGCATGTAATATTAAGTTAGCGTTCATTTAGAACCGATATGATGTGGAAGAAAACTGATATAAAGATCTAAAAATAGTGTTCCTGGGTTTTATAAATAAATTTATCATAATTAGATCTAATTTCTTCTATAGGCATGAAATAATCTAAAACGAAGTTTATTAAAATTACATTTTTATAGTTATGATTCCATATTTTCCTAGTTCTTTAGCCATTTCTCCTCTTTTAACTCACTAGATTCTAATGAAGAAGTTTATGAAACCTTTGCTTCATGTTCGGGTAGTCTGCATAATTATATCATATGATATGTAGGCCTATGAGAAAGGTGGAATTTAGATTAAATGTACCCTCATTTACGTGCAAAAAGAGGGAAAAGCCTTTTAAACAAACTTTCTCAATACCCCCGGGTGGAATTCGAATCCCTACTTCACCCATCCTACTTGGCAGACAGAGTGACGCCTTTGTCATCAAGACCACCAATACGGGCTTAATTTCACAATCGTGTTCCTATTGAAGAATAAGAAAAGTCCTCCTTTGATTTACCAATAAATTAGTGCAATATACCTTAAAGTAGGAATGTAGGGAATGCGAGTTTATGGTAATATTTTTGCTATTTTTATATCAAAACATTTTTTTTTGTCAAAATAAATAAAATATTGTTGCAGTATAAACCTAAAGTTTAACTTTCTTCACATGGTGACCCCAACCGTCCTTGAATATCTGACAAGGCTGTCCTTGAATTTAATAACAACTGTTTCTCTTAATTAAAAAATTTCTCTTCTAAATGTCGCTATGCTCGTGACAGATATTCAACAACTGTTGATATCACCGTGTGAGGAAAATTGAACGCTCCGTTTCTACTGAAGCAGTATTTTATTTATTTTAGCCAAAAAAGTTTTGTTATAAAAACTGCGAAAAAAACTTAGCCTTTTCTAGCGTTCCCTCAATCCCCATCTTAAGCTATAGATATGTGAGACAACTTCAAACAGAACTGACTATTACTAGTTTATGGACATCCGAAGTGTTCAGATTAAATCACTCAAACGTTATGACTATCAAAATTAAGATAGGGTCTAAATATACCTTGTGTATGAAAAATTTTCATTTCTCAAGATACTCCAAGGACTTTCATTTTGAAGGGGGCAAAAAACTATACCAAAAACCTCAACCAATCCCCCTCCCTTCACCCACACAATTAAAAAAATAACAATATACGAGTATGAGTAAATCGGGCGTTAAGTTGGTATTGCCCTGAGCCATTAAGTCGCGTTGTAATATAAAGTGATCATGTCAACTACCCTCTTCACACCGTTTCTACCCCCAGCCCCCAAACCCTACCTCACCGACCCCTTCTCTTACACATCAACTAATAACAGCTCGACCAATCCCATCGGTTGTTAATGGGGCTCTGGGTGCGGTGGGGGAAGTGCCCTGGGTACAGAGGCCCCGCCTACTAGGGGTGGAAAGCGCGCGCAACCCCTTTCCGAGTAGCATCCCCCCCCCTTCTCATACCAGTTTCCCAAGCCATGGCGACCGGGGTGTATTAACCCCTCCCCCCCGTACCCCTTCTGAGACCAACGAACCGTCCATGGCGCGAGGGTTGAAAATCGCCGAGTAAAGTTGTCTTGTAACAGGGAATAAGACAGTTCGAAGAGGTATCCAAACGTTTGTGCCCGCGTCTGTCTGTCTTGTGTGTGTATGGA
>CABFWO010004239.1:36450-51577 GCA_902155825.1 Timema genevievae | reverse complement strand
GGGGGGGGGGGGTGTATCGGGAGGTTCCAGCCCCCACCCTTGGAATTTGATAGACCCCTCAGGGGTTTCTATACAGCCTACGTGTAAAAACTTTTAATGGCTAAAGATATAGTAAAATTTTCTTGTGCCCCCCCTCCCCCATATATATAAAAATTACCTTTCTACTCCCTTGCCAGTGACGTGTCGTCAAGAGTTGCCAGGGTAAGCTTTGTTAGTTTGAACTGTACCAAAAGCCTATTACCCAGTCATTCATTGGTCAGCTGTTAACGTAACTGCATTCCCATGTGAACTATGTAAGGCAGAGCATATTATTTATTTAGCACTACGTCTTACTACCCATTCGGGTCATACGCTTAAGTACTAATTAAGCTAATGGATTAGGAATTGGTAAGGTTGAATTTAGAGGAAGTGAACCCAAATTTGCGTGGAGGGAGAGTGGAAAATCATTTAGGGAAAACCACCCCCAGTTCCCCCAACTTTGATTTGAACCCCGATCTTCCCGTCCTCGGCAGTCAAACCCAACACGAAACTAGCGCGTTAGCCAACTACGCCACTGAGGCAGGTTTAATATGTATCATCATACCCGCCTCGGTGGCGTAGTTGGCTAACGCGCTAGTCGTGTTGAGCTCGATCGCCGAGGACGGGGAGATCGAGGTTCGAATCTCGGTCGGGTGAACTGGGGGTGGTTTTTCCTAAATGGCTTTCCACTCTCCCTCCACGCAAATGCGGGTTCACTTCCTTTAAATTAGACCCTCCCAATTCCTAATCCATTAGCGTAATTAGTACCTAAGCGTATAATCCGAACGGGTAGTAAGACGCGGTTCTAAATAAATAAATAAATAAAATAAATATGTATCATATGTCAAATGGGGACTGAATGGGGAAGAATAACCTATATTATCAAAGGTATGGTTTTAACAAGCTCTGCTTAGCCTGGCAACACTCCACTTCACGACACCGAGTGCCACATATTATTATTTGGGATAATCTATTTGGCGTTCACTTTATGAAACCACAAATTATTTTAGTAAATGACTTGAAAACTAATAAAGATTAATGCAGTCAAATAGGTTTATAATACTCACATCCTTAGCATATAGATACAGGTTAATTTGTATATGAAAGACCTTATCTGACGGCTAGAAAGCTACTAATATTCTTTCACGTATCGATATGTCAATTATTGTGACCTTCAGATGTCACTTTAAATATATATTATCAATATCTATAAACTAACACTAATAATATTATAAAGTGTTATAAATATTGACATAAAAAATATGTTTGCATTTTCTAAAAGGTTTTTCCTATTAAAATTGGACTGTAGGTACTAATGTGGTAGCAAGACGATCCCAAACACAAATAGTTATTCTGAATATTTTACTACATATATTATTATATTGAAATAGTAATAATAATTTATAATATATAATATTAAACAGACTAATGTGAAGTTGCGAGCAAATCCAATGTTTAAATCTAAAATAAAAAGGTTTTAATTTAAAACTTTAAAAATTAAAGTTAATCAAACCGGTAAACACCCCCAAAAGGGTCAAAAAATGTTTTTACTACACGTTTATAATAAAATATATTCGTATTAATTTACAGAATAAAATTATTTGTAGGCCTTTAAATTACATAAAAACAGCCAAAAAAGACGAATACTGATGGAGGGAGCTATTAGTAAAAATATTTATTGGGTTGTAGGAATTTAAAACTCAAAGTTTGTGTAAAAACTGAGAGAATACCAAGTTGTCTGAGTAAAAAAACACACTTTCTTTTCATAATTTGTTAAAGGAGAGATATCTCCGACCAATTATTGAAATCATAGCATGAAATTTAACAAGAAACGAGATAGTATTGTGAAGTTTGTGAAAAACCAGAAATTGATCATAGCTTTTAATAATTCTCGATGGTGTAGTTTACATATGAAGGTTGATAACAAGACGGTTTAATTAAGTCTTTAAAATTATTGACTGAGTGTAGCATATTCATGCAATTGCTATTAATAAAGCTAAATCGCGAATACGATTTGATAAGACCGTTAATATTACAGCAAAATAAGATTTCACATTTGTATTTAAAAAAATTACTAAGCAATATGAAACTAAATCTAAGCCATCCTATCCTAATAAAATTATAATTAAATTAGGTATAATAATCATAAATATTATTGATGAAACCAATATTAAATCTAATAGTATAAAACGATTAATATAACTAGCTCCGTCCATATAATCTTCACTTCATATAGTTACTAAAGAAAGAGATAAATAAAACAAATTTTATCAAAAGTATTAGTATTCAATCAATAAATTTATTAGTTATTACAATTTAACAAGACTCAAAATCAAACAATTAATAAATTAATTAATATATAATTATATTAGTTAATTAAGATGATTTATAATAATATGATATATTTGAAAAATCTATGTTGGACAAAGATCGAATACAAGAACTTTAACCTATCGTGCCACTGCTCCTGAGCCAACTTTGTAGTTAAAATATAAATTAATACAGGTACTCTAACTACTTTTATTAAAACGAGGTTTTAATGTTTTTAATTCTAAATGAAAATATGTCAGAACAGCTAAAATGTGTACGTGTGGATTATGTAGACTACTTAATCCGAAGTAGGCCTAGTAATACTTTTTTTAGTTCCTTAACCGTTATATTAAATATGATTTAAAATTACTCTTATCAGATTGATATTGTGGTAGTCTTGTTTGGACAAATCAAAAAATAATATATCAAATTGTAATTAAGTTTCTTTTCCCCCCGAAGTATAGTTAAAATTGATATTCAACTTATAGTTTAAAATAAAATTAATGTATTTATATAGAACCAAAATTAACACTCTTATCTGACCCATGCAAATGTTCAAAGACTATAAAAAAAATTGTACTACACAATCACACAAACTTTCTCATATTGGGCATTATAGCTCAGAAGAAAATTTTCAAAAACATGTTTTCAGTAAACTACTCTTAAGTAAGTGTTCTTACTAAAAACAAACACATTGTCTTGTTAATCACAATAAACACTCTTCATATATAAATCTTAAACTAAATTGTTCAAATATTTTTAACAAATTTCAATTTTTCAAAAATAATTTATCTGTGAACGATCCTAAAATTATTTTTAATTCATAAAAATAAACGAATTTTCTTAATTATCATGAAACAACATTGCTAGATACTCATTTTGAACTCAATCTTCAAAGACAATTTGGAAAAATTTCAATTTGTATATAATTTGTCGTAAGTAAACTACCCTTAAATTAATTTATTCTATGAAAATAAACATACATTAGTATTGATTATTTAAAATGGTTCATCAGTAACTAGCTAATTTTGAACAAAATCTTTAAAGCTATTTTATTAATTCAAATTTTACAAAAAACAATAATCAGTAAACTACTATAAAATGATAACTATTTTTAGACAAATAAATATATGTATAAACAATTATTTATAATGTAAAAAACTTAATAGATAACTATTTTGAACCAAATTGCAACATACAATTTTTATTACTCATATTTTTTAAAAGCCATTCATCAGTAAACTACCCTTAAATAAATTTCCTCCAAAAATTAGTAAAAAGTTTTTGTCTTGTCAAACACTCCCCAGATATACATTTTAAACAAAATGGCTAGAGCCATTTTCGAAAAATAGGAAATTCAAAAATTTCACTCGTCGGTAAACGAGCTTTAATTATGAAGGCTAGGATCTAAATTTAAAAAAATAAAAATCCCAAGGTATTGCGTTATAAAATCTAGATATCAACTTTGTACAAAATCCATCAAACCGTTTTATATCTGTGGCTAGGGACAGACATAATTGTAAAATCCACTTTTTTGAGCTCAGACACATAAAATGTAAAGACTCATCATAAGCTTATGGTAGCAAGCCTGTATTATTATCAATTTAATTTTATATCGAACTAGAACTATTATTAATTTGTTTATAGATCCAATTTGATTGCAAATATTTCTCTAGTGAGGACGTATATAAATCAAGAAACTAGTCAAATCTGATTGGAATGACACTTTCAAATGGCCCATTGCCAGATTCAAACATTAACTGCAACCTAATTATTTTGTTCTATTACCAACAATGTAATGGCCAAAATAAGAATAGTGTGTTTTAGATCTACTTTTAAACTGTTCTAATCACCCAAACACTAATTGGCCAGATACAAACAAAAATATAAATATATAGTAAGTAGAATAAAACCTAAGTTTATTAGTCAATTAGGGGACCTAGTGCGTGAGAGCAGTAGAAATATAGAATTTAATTTTATTAACAGTTATTGAACCACTTCGGTAACTGTATGGTCTATGGTACTATACCTCACCTCAAATGTGTTTTATATCTATAGCCTCTGTCACCCCAACCACCTTCCCCCAGAATTCAATTTAAAAATTAAAATTCTCTAATTTATATGTTTATTGGATTGGTCCCTACGCCTGCCTAAAGCGTTTAAGTTCTCTACTACACAGAGAAGTAGTTTAATGTATTAGTTTGGGAGATGTTTTGACTGCTCCTTGAAATTTCTTCAACTCCCACTTAGAATTTTGAAATTTTAGCATCTATTTTGTTATTTTAAGAGGTCTGCTTGCTAAATATAAATTTTCTATAACACATAAAAGGTTTTTTTTCCCTTATATAATTCCTTTGCCCCATTTTCTCTTTTTCCCGGTGTTCCATTTAGAATTTTAAATGTTAAAACACTTAAGGATATTTGGCGTGGTCCTTTTACTTTCCTTCAGAATTTTAATTTTCTACCACACTGGGATTTATTTGTTTCTATTAATTCTTGAAATTCCCCCCACCCCCACCACCCATTTTTCTAACTACCATTTAGAAATTTCAATTTGTAAGATTTGTTGTTTTTCTAGAGTTGCACTTCTACCTGACTGACAAATTTAAAATTTCTACCGAACACATTTTTTTTTCTGTTTATAGCCCCAATACCCTATTTCCTGGGTTCTCACTTAAAAATTGAAAATTTCCAGGCTTTTATAATTATTAAAAGCTATCCCTGGAGCTTCTTGCCAAGTTTGAATTTTCTACCATATTGATAAGTAGTTATTTATACATATTAATTTGAAAGTTTTGAGCCCCGCAACCCCATATTCTCTCACGCACTTTTGGAGCAGTCGTGGGGGCGCCGTACACAAATTAATGTCGTTTTTTTATTCTGCGACCTGAAAAACACCCAAATATTAAATTTAATCGAGATCAAATGATATGAGATTTCCTACCTCTTTCTGCCCCTCTCCATTCCCTTAGGGGATGAAATTTGAAAAACCCTTTAAATAGTCCCACCCAAATCTTAAGAGAAACCTTTATTTAATATTTCAATTTTGAAGACTTACAACTCCCCTTTTTCTTACTCTAGAGATCGAATGTCACAAAACCCCGTCTTATATCTTGCCTAGGGCCTAAAAGGAACCTTAACGAAAAATCTCAAGTTTCCAGGACCAGGGGTTGGGGAAATACTGTGATGAGTTAATCAGTAAGTGGGTTTGCCTTTTAGCCTATATACAGGGTGTACAGTAACATGTGGACTGGAGACATAAAAACAATTAAAAAAAGACCATATAAACATGTTCCATTTAACCTTATATCCGAGCTACAACCAAGTGATCCCACTAAACTATTTGTGTGTGTATATATATATATATAATACTTTATATAGTCTATATATATAATACTTTATATAGTCTATAATGAATGTGAATGAACATTCATTTAAATGATGAATTAATGGTCTGGGGCCTGAATATTGTATTTGGTCTTTAATTATTTTGGAATGAATAATTGGAGGATTAAGCATCACAA
Source organism: Timema genevievae (assembly GCA_902155825.1). NCBI lineage: Eukaryota > Metazoa > Arthropoda > Insecta > Phasmatodea > Timematidae > Timema > Timema genevievae. Next base: position 45,725 of record CABFWO010004239.1, on the reverse strand, counting down.
TAGTTTTTTTTAATATGGCACGGTACACCACACATATGTTCCTCTCTTTTATCTTAAAATATATATATTTACAAAAAAATTGTGAAACTAAATAATATAAATTGTTGCAGAAACAATGCACCAAAGAGCATAAAGTCTTACAGAAACATTGAGAACAGGGTAACATTTCTGTTCACCAAAGAGTATACGAATTTTTATTTTGTTAGCACCCCGTATTCCTTCCTACCCATTCGCGTTGCACGCTAACAAACAATTTCAATTTTAAAAGACATATATATATATATATGTACATATATACATATATATAACGTGTACCTAAAACATTGCATCAAACTTTTATGTTTTCTACCCTCTATACTTGAGTGGAATTTAATTTTTAAAAATTTCCATTAAATTAATTGTAATATGTCAACTCTTTTAACACAATGGTCGGCAACTAGTCAAGCTCACGGGAATTTTCAGTCGATCCCGTAAGAAAACTACATAGTGATCAAAAATCGTTATTTGAGTCACCTAATCTCGAAAATGTGTCAAATACATACTTTCAAATAATACTTGAGTGTGACCAAAATTAGCTTAATCAGTCATAGTCGTTAATTTATAAGAAAATTAAATAGTTTACTATGAAAAGTTATGTGTGATACCTTAGCTCAGTCAGTAGCGTTACTGTCTACTGAGCTGAGGGTCCCAGGTTCGATTCTCGGGATGGCTGAAAGATTTATCATAGGCGAAATGTGGGTTTACACTTTCACAGTGATGAATTGTGATCTGTGATCTGTGAATGTTGTGCCTGTCCTAGTCTTAAATTAAATAATAAGGCATATGAAGCTACGACAGGCCTAGCAAGCTGGTAGTGGAAAATATATGGCTTGAATAAAAAACTGACCCAGGCCATAGGCTGTAATGTAAAATATATAAAGAAATTATTGATATATTTTATGTATTTTTTCTATAATGTCGTGGACATAAGTATATGTGGAAAGGTTGAATTTAAGGGGGAAAAAAATATATATATGTGATACATAAACAAATTAAAAAGCAAATAAATATGAGAGAAACGATAGTTAGTCGCGATACCTTTAATAAGCTTATCCGTCTATCGGGGCTCGAAAAGATTACCAACCCCTGCTTTAACAAATACTTGTTTTTAAGCTGATATAAAATTACACTGTTTCTGTCTTCATAAACTTCACAAAAAGAGGGAACCTCAATATCGTCCATTTAGTTAATTAGTTTATTATTCAGTTAGTGGTAGTGTTTTGGCTACTATATAATTATCCTAACTAATTCTAGGTTAGCCACACCAGACAGTAGCTTTACAATTTAATTAAACCTCCTAACTCAGATTGACAGTATTTAAAATTATAATATATATATATGTGTGTTTATTTGTTAAAGAGCTTTAGAATAAATAAATTATTATTATTATTATTATTAATGTGGGCTTAAATATAATTTAGTTTTCAAAATTTTTGTTTCAGCTTTTTTTTATACTTTCAATTAAACATATATTTGCTACACACATTTAAAAAATTAAATGCTCGTTAGTTTTTATTTCTATAGTTTTCTTGCGTTTCAGACTTATAAATGGTTTAAAATAAGCAGTTAAAAATAACCTAAATAGATCATAAATGTCAAATTGAAAACTTTCTCATCAGCTGGAAACAATTTACAGTACAATACGTAGCCTACCTTAATTCGAATAGAAAGAATTAGAACCTAAAGGTGTTAGTTTGTCCTTCTATGCAACCTTTAAGGATACCCAGCGAATGCATGTGGCTCTGAATTTAATAAGACTATCTATTTATTTATTTTTTGAAAAGGAAGGATATAACTGTTTATATCACCATGTGGATAAAATTAAACTCTATGTTTCGACATGAGCAATATTTTAGGCTAAAAAAAATAAACCTATGACACAGAACTATAATAGAACACTGAAGATGTGTCAAAGGCATAGGCTACATGTTAAGAGCCCGTATTACTTCCGGATAGTACCTAACTTAGGTGAGTAATGCAGCTAGAACCAAACGTCGTTGTGTCTTTTAATAACAAAAAGTGAAATTTAGACCAATATAGCCGTTTTGCTATAATAATTTATAATACACAATATAGTAGAAAACTTATAAATTAAAAATTAAAAAGAGAACAAATAAATTGATAACAATCTTGCTGTTGTAAAATAAGAATGCAAAAAAAAAACTTTGATAAGTTTTATCGTTGGAGCGATCGGGCTAGTACTTAGTGTGTAGGGTTTTCAGAACTACTCAATTAGATATCTAATCCTAAAAATTAATGGTAGTTTACTGTATGACAAAAAGGGGGGGAAAAATCGATATTCTCAAAATCTGTTTTAACGATTTTGATTAAATGGTGTATCTAGATATTGTTTAATATCACAAACAAAATTACAATTTTGATTTTCCCATGAAAATGACTTTAAAGTTATTTTACATAAGCGAAAAAAAATTTTTTTGGATCATATCTCCACCACTATTAGAGAGAGATATATACTAACTAGCTCATGATTGTAAAGTCCTAGTATTATAAAAAATAAAAATATTTTAATTTGAAATATTTCTTTATGAAACCAATAGTTTCTGAGCTATAAGCAAACACTTTTATTTTTATGAATCATAATGAAATATGGTATTGAGTCTTATGCTTTTTAGTGGACAGAAATGTTCCTCTTTTCTCAATGTTTCTGTAACAGTGTATATTATTTCATTTATAATATTTTGTATTGTGTTTTTACAACAATGTATATTATTTCGTTTCACAAATCTTACCAGTTTTTTAGTAAATGTCTTTATTTTAAGATAAAAGAGATAGAAATATGTGCAGTGCATTTGAAAGGTTTTGATATTTCAAAAATTAATCATGACGATCTTAACTTTATGACTAGAACCCAAATCACATTTTGACCTTGAGGTATGACTAACCACATAACATCTAAACACAAATTTTGAGCGCAATCCACCAAAACGTTTATCCTGTAGCCCCAGGTAGAGAGAGACAGAATTGTAATACCCACAATTTTGAGTTCGGAGGGGTAGATAAAACACCAAGATAAGCTCAAGGTAGAACATTTTCTTGATTACTGAGTCAAAGTACGTCACCTTAGTTCAATCATTAGCGTGTCTGTATACTGGGCTAAGGGTCCCGGGTTCGATTCCCAAAATGGACGAAAAATGTATATTTGGTGAAATGTAGATTTTTACTTTCACATTGATAAATTAACGGCTGGGGCTTGGATGTTGTGTCTGTTTTAGATGTTAGTTTATAAGTCGTGTGCCGATATCATCAGTCAGTTGAGAAAGTGCACGTTAAATACCTCAAATAAATGAAAAATTTAAAACTAAGTAAATAAAATTGACAACCCTGATCAATCGTAATTGTGTCCTTTTTTAAAAAATTTCCATCCCTTGCTAGGGCGATCGGCTCTTTTTATTTAGCGTGGAAACGCAGAGCCATGGGAACAAACGGTTATCTTCAAGAATTTTTACTGTTTTGCAATTTTCTTTTTGAAAACGATTTGTTTAAGAATAGAAGCATGTTGATTAAGTTATACTTTTTATATACACACCTCCTCTATAATTTTAACAGTGATCAAATATCGATAAAATTGACATTTTTCAATAGAAAACTGACGGCTTCATAGCAAAAAATAAGAAAATATAACAATTGATAAACATCGATACATTATCTTAGAAGGGGTGTTGGAAATATTAACATAAAAATTTCTTTCATTCTCTAGAAAACTGATATTTACAAACGTAAGATTTTTCCGCAAGACCTGTCCGGTAGCTAGTGCCATCTACTGTTTCCGTGATCCATCTGTTCTTGTTGGCGCGGAAGGATACTTTGGTCGGTTGTGAAGCCACGCCACGCCTTTCACTCATCGATACATTATCTTAGAAGGGGTGTTGAAAATATTAACATAAAAATTTCACTCGTTCTCGAGAAAACTTACATTTCCAAACGTTTGATTTTTCCGTAAGACCTGTCCGGTAGCTAGCACTATCTACGGTTTCCGTGAACCATCTGTTCTTGTTGGCGCGGAAGGATACTTTGGTCGGTTGTGAAGCCACGCCACGCCTTTCACCCTCCCGCCCACCAACCCACAAAATAGGTGTTATACTTGCATTCGGCAGGGCCAAGGGCCTTAACAACTTCTTGTCCCCTTTTTTTCCTCCCAAAAAATAAATCATTTGATAAAAATGTTAACATTTGTCGCACCTCCCCCCTTACCCCGTTTTACTCCCCTGTTCCTGACAATATTTTGAAACAGCGCTTTGAACTACCGCTGAATGTAACGCATATGTGTGGATGTAAGTAATCCAATATTGTCGGGATGACGGAGGGAAAGGGGAAAGCAAAGCGCGTTCATGCATCCTCATATTTCGCTCTCTCTGTCATCCCCAAACCGCACGGCCGGTTAGGCAAGGAAGGGCCCCTGCCTGCATGACCGGCAACAATGCGCACGGTTCATTAGACTGCGCAAACTCTCTCTTTCTCTCTCCACCTCTCTCGCGAGGCGGTCCGGGGTTCATTTCGGGGGATGCTGCAATAGGCACACGCTTAGGGATAAGACGCAAACAAATATACATCAACCTGCTTCGGTGGCCGCATGGTCTAAGGCGTCACTCTCGCAATATACTATACTGACGATGACGGGAGATCATAGTTCGAACCTGGTCTGGTATATTGAGGCGGGTTTTTTCCAAAATGGGTTTTCACTCTCCCTCCACTCAAATGCGCGTATAAGTTCTTTAAATACAACCTTCCTAATTCCAAACTCAATAGCGTAATTATTACATATGCGTATATCTAGAACAGTTGGTAAGACGCGGTGCTAAAAAAAAAACATTCATTGGCCAGGTCGCAACATAAATGTATTTCCCATGTGAGGTGTTTAGAGCAGGGCGTATGTATGATTTGAATGGTCAAATGGGAGCAGAGTGGATGAGAGCCTATCACAAGTACAATAATTATTTTAACATGCTCTGCTTAACCTGACAATATTTAAAGACATGCCTCTGGAAAGGGGAATCCCCAATTTTACCAATCATAATCCCAGTGGGAATCGAACCTGAAACCCATAGATCAGCAGACAGATGCTCTACCAATCGAATTAAGGGTTTGGTCAGTGGTTTTGATATGCCAATTAAGAAACTTCATAGCGTACAACCCAAACGGGTAGTAAGACGTGGTGCTAAAAAAAAGTGTCATCATCATTATTATGTAATCAGAATGGGAAACCACATTTTTTTTAAAAAATCCTGAATAAAAGTCCCTGGTTGTAATTGAACCTCATATTATAAAGACCGAGCGTTTTTTCGTGCCGTGATCCACGTCTTAATACCAGTCCGGGATATCAAAACATTTACAATAAAGGGTTAAGAATAAGCAATATATAATTTTCAAAGGAAATGTATCGATATTTACGTGGAAAGAGAGAGGGAAACCATTTTAGAAAAGAAAAAAAACTAAGTACACCATCATGCAAAGATTCGAATCTTTGGGCGCATTGCCGCAATTAAAACGTACGCTGTACGTTGAGTTAGTTCTATACAGTCCACCTCATTACACCCTATCCCTATATTGAGCTAGTTCTATCCAGTCCAACTCATTACACCCTATCCCTATATTGAGCTAGTTCTATCCAGTCCACCACATTACACCCTATCCCTATATTGAGTTAGTTCTATCCAGTCCACCTCATTACACCCTATCCCTATATTGAGCTAGTTCTATCCAGTCCACCTCATTACACCCTATCCCTATATTGAGTTAGTTCTATCCAGTCCACCTCATTACACCCTATCCCTATCTTGAGCTTGTTTTATCCAGTCTAGCTCATCACACTCTACCTCGTTCAAGTCCATTCTAACGTTATCCTCCCATCTACATCCATCCTAAGGACGCTAACAACAGTAACATTATCAAATGAGTTAGGCCTAGATTTAAAAAAACTTGTTATAGTTGAATCTCCATAGAATTCACCTTACTTTATAGTTAAAAAAACACTTTAAGATCTACATTTATTCGCCAAGTCAAGTATTTTTAGGCTTTCAATTGATAATGTTATATTTGCAAATATGTTCCAATGCTTACTATTTTACATTTAGTTCCTGTGCTCTAAACCATTAGCTCACAACATTTTCTAACCAATGGACCAGTAAAATTATTAGTTCCGTATGAAGGAACTTGGATTGGGGGACAAGCCCAAATGTTTCTATAAAAGGCCTTATTTGGGTCAAATGTAGATTATAGACTATATTTCATACACATTTATTATTTATACATTTTGGCTAACATTTTATGCTTCAATTTTTTCAATTGTAACTTGTGTGAATTGGCTATAACAGTTTTTAATCTGATTAATGAATTGATTGTATGTTTATGTTCAGTTTAATTTTACACAACGAATGAACAAACCAACAAACAAATAGATTAGTAGATAAATATCACAAACACGTAAGTGAAGTCTATAAGGTCGGTGTGTTATACCCACGAATGAACCAAAACAAAATTTAAGGTGAATTGTGTAAAAACAAAATTTATTCTCACAGAAAATAAGGTAATTTTAATACTCTACCACAGGGATTCTCAACCGATGAGCCGAGGCATTTGTGGGTGCCATGAAATCGGCCATGGGTGCTGCGAGGTTTTGAGGGGGAAAAAAATTGTTGATACAAAAAAAGAAAAGATAAATAAAAATATATTAGCACAAGATAATGAAACTAAAAGAAACGTAAGAAAGTTTGGTCTTTTAGTTGTTTCTCTGAATCGCACGTGTCACACACCCTATGCAAGATACGAAATAGAAATAGAGTGATAAGTCTTGAGGATGATATGCGTGTTGCGTTGTCAACCATTAGGTCAAATATCACACTTAGGTGCGCTCTACATCAATCGCAAGTCTCACAATAATAATAATTGTTTTCCTAATGCTGCTGACTATGATAATTAATTATTTTTACTGATCTCACACATTGTGTTTGGTTAGTGTGCTAGTTTATTGCTTTCCAAAACTATTACTCTATAACATTATTAATGTATTTCATTCAATATTTATTTGTTATCTGACAGCTTAGCTCAGTCGGTAGCATATATTTTACTAAGCTAAGGGTCCCGGGCTCAATTCCTGGCATGACCGAAAAATTTATCATCAGTAAAATGTTGGTTTCCCCTTTCACATTGATAAATAAACGGCCGGGGACTGGATGTTGTGCCTGTCCTAGTCTTAAGTTAGATTATAAGGCATATGAAGCTACGACAGATCTAAGCCAGCTGGTAGTGGAAAATATATAGTTTGAATAAAATCTTACCCATGCCACAGGCTGGAGACAATAACGGTTTTTGTTATAAATATCTTTTAATTAAATCAGTAAGTAAAATTCTTATTATAATTTTGAATAATTACAAAATTAAAACATAATTAATTGTTTAATATGTTTCTCTGATATATTCCACTTTAAAAAAATGAAAATTGTGAAAAATAAAACGCTCACGAAAATTCTTACAAGAGCACCGCGAGATTCTAATCCCCTTCACAAGGGTGCCGCGAGCCTGTAATAGTTGAGAATCCCTGCTCTATACCTATTTGGTAATATAATGGACCGTATTAAAGTGCAAATAGTGTGTCACATTGGAATAGCGCGTGAACGGATTTTATTATTATTATTAGCACCGCGTCTTACTACCCGTTCGGGTTGTACGCACTTACGCTAATGTGCAATGGTAGGGTGATTGTGAGATGAAATGGAGGACCTACAGTTTAACGTGGAATCCGAACCACGGTGGAGGCCTGGCATTCCACACATTCACAAGTTGTGATTAATACACGTCTTGTCAGAGGTGAAGGAAGGGTTTGGCAATCAGATAAATCTGTGCCGGGACCGAGGATTGAACCCCGGACTCCAGCACAGAAGTCTGACACCTTACCCCTAGACCACCAGGTCACCCGTGAACGGATTTTGTTGGTCAATATAATATTTACGACACAAACACAAGAAACGAGTCTAAGACACTGTAGAATTTTTTTGAGTTCAATAATAGATAAATGCGGCCGTAGACAGAAAGTTTTGGATTCAACAGCGAGACGATGCTTAGCTAGAACCAAGACGAGAACGAACTGATCGAGACAACAGTAAATAACCTCCAAAAACTACGTTGTGGCACCAACACACAAAACATACAGTTCAAATTACACACAAATAGACACAATAAAAGACACAAAAACAACCCTAAAACACAAATGGGACAATAAATTAAGAATTTATTTGCAGGTCTGCAGCGACGAGCTTGTGCTGGTCCGCAGACCAGCAGTTGTGAAACCATTCTGTAGAAAGTTTATTTTGTGGCTAACTGTACTTTGTTTGGAATATGAAAAAAAGACTAAAATGGGGAAAATTGGCTCTCATAGAAAAAAAAACGAACAATGACAATCAAGAAATTTTTTTTCCACAGTTTCACTTTAAAAATGTGATTATTTTTTTTCAAGGCGTCTCACTACCAGTTCGGGTTTTACGAATATTTATTAATTACGGTATATAATGTGGTAGAGACGATAGTGATAGAATTTATAGGAAATGTACAAGAATTGACGTGATGAAAGAGTGGAAAGAGAAAAAAAACTCAATACACACTACTGGGATTCAAACACCAAACTCCCCGTCACCAGACTAAATAAGCTTAGCATTTAGATCACGTGTTCACCGGCGTGCATAAAATACAATATTTAAACATTATCTTATAGTTAAAATTAATAACTTTATTACTAGGCCTATATATAAAAAGGTAGTTTTGATAGGATTGAGTGCCCAATAAAGACTTGCTAAGAGGTTTGTGAACATATTTGGTAAAGAAAGAAGATGAAGGCATGCAAATAGGGTTTGAAAGAGTACATGAATGGATACTAGAGGGAAACCCAAACCAGCTTAGTTACTTACTCTAGGGCATTAGGAATTCAAAAGTTAATTACCACACTTAAAAGTACGCCACCTATCTTTATCTTGAGCTAGTTCTATCCAGTCCACCTCATTACACCCTATCCCTAGCTTGAGCTAGTTCTATCCAGTCCACATCATTACACCCTATCCCTAGCTTGAGATAGTTATATCCAGTCCACCTCATTTCACACGATTCATATCTTGAGCTGTTTCTATCCAGTCCACCTCATTACACCCTATCTCTATATTGAGAACTAGTTCTATCCAGTCAACCTCATTACACCCTATCTCTATATTGAGAACTAGTTCTATCCAGTC
>CABFWO010004239.1:14858-35427 GCA_902155825.1 Timema genevievae | reverse complement strand
TATCCAGTCCATGTCATTACACCCTATCCCTATATTGAGCTAGTTCTAGTTCTATCCAGTCCACCTCACTACACCCTATCCCTATCTTGAGCTAGTTCTATCCAATCCTTCTCATTACACCCTATCTGTTTATGGTCCATTATTATGTTATCCTCCCATCTGCGTCTAGGTCTTCCCATTGGGGTTGCCAGTCATTACCCTGAATACGGTTCTATATTCTCCCATTCTCGTTGCATGTCCTTCCCACCATAATCTGCAAGACTTGATTATCCTAACAATGTATTGTAATGAGTACAGAGCACGTAACTCATTATTGTGTAACCTCCTCCCCTCCCCAGTAGATTCATCTCTTTTTGGACCAAATATCTTCCTAGGCAGTAGGCACCTTGTTTTCGAACACCCATTTATTTCTAACCCAAACCAACAGCTAACAATAATTATTTGTTTTTATTAGGGTAGTGTGTCAGTACTGATTAGGGTTGACTGGCCCTGCGGGGTCTAGTACAGACTCTAGAGGGTTGAAGGGAGGGAGGTGGGCGGGCACTCAGGATAAAGGCATCATACTCGTCTTGTTTTGTTTCCTGGTGACGGCGGGAAGTCTGTACTCAAATTTTGGCCATGGTAGTCATGGTTTTGTACATCTTGTTTTCCTCAACCCTACCCTTTAGGTTAAACCATAAATAATCTGGTTGACACGTTGTCTAGACGACAAGCTCATTTAGTCTGGTTTGACGGCAGTGATGAGATTAGGGTTCGAATCCTGGCCGGATTTACTGAGGGTGCTCTTTACTTAAATAGTTTCTCCCCTTCATGTTAATACGGGTACACTTCTTCTAAATTATATCTTCTTCATCGCTACCACATTAGCTAATATACTTGTATGCGTTTAATGTGAACGTGTAAGGGGGCGGCCAGACTGGGCGAGTGAGTGACTAAAATATAAAATAGAACACATTGGTTGTAATGAGAGGTGGCCAGACTGGAGCGCGCACGCTTGAAAGATAGACTGGTTCTATTTGTCAACCGCGCGCGCTTGACCCGGTACAGTCTAGTTTACAGGCTAGGCCATATTATTGTATGTTGGTTCATTGAGTGCTAGGAAAACTTCTCATTTTGACATTTTTATTAATATCGATAGGTTTAGCACACTTGCTACTAAAGGCCTAATTTAATTGGTAAGATCATAAACCATACCTATATATATGTGTGTGTGTGTAAAACTGATATGTTAAAATACTTCAATATTATCAAAGTAGGCCTTTACAAATAAGAACCACCATTAGCGTGGAGAGAGGAGGGGAAAACTACAACAATAAATACCTTGTTAAAAACCACCCTCATTTCATTGATCCAAGATTCGGAGCCTCCTCGTCAACACTATCGAGAGAGCTATCTGCTAACAACGCGCTCGCCAGTCTGGCCACCCAGTCGCTTGCGCGCTCTCTCGCTCGCACGCTTGTCAGTCTGGCCGAACCCTAATGAGTGAGAAATGGTGGATTAAGCACACACAAATCTTGGTGGTAAGAGTACAGCCCAATTTTAATAGGAATACCCTTATTTTACATTCAGTAAAGTTACTATTTATTCTTTCATTTATTAATAAGTATTTTTTATTTATTGATTTATTTATTAGAAGTATTTAACGTGCACTTACTGAACCGACTGATTATTTAAGCGTACGAGAAGTTCTATGAGCGAGAACCAAAGGATCTATCAATTTTGCCGAGAAAGGTATTTTTACATACCTTCCAGGGTTCTTTTCCACGCCACAATCGACATGAGACCGACGGCTTTACTTCCCCTCCGAAGGAAGTTGTGCTATGGATTTTTATCACTCAAGAAAAAAATCCGTCGACTCCGACTGTGTTTGAACCCACGTTCATCAGGTCCTGGGGAGAGCACTTTACCTCAAGACTACAGTATTCATAAGTAAAGACATGTGATCTGCAGCTGTTACTTTTGAAATATATTATCAATATCAATAAAATAACACTAATAAATAAAATATAACAAAGTTGTCCACAGAATAATATTACTATATTTTCTAAAAGATCCTTTCCTATGAAAATTATACTCTACCTTACAAATTTAAGGAAGTAAAATAATTGATCATCCTTTGTTTAGAATATTGAGCGACGATCGCGTTGATTAGCTTACCCCCACCCCCGTGAAGTGCCTTGTAAGAGCTGCGTTTAGTGTTTGTGTGTGTGCTTAATGTCAACTGTAGAGTGTTATTAGAGTGACTACCAAGGGGTGTAGACTGTAGATCCACCTTTAACAACGTCGTAACTTGGACTGTTACCCGCTAGGTTCGCTGACATAGCCATTTCAGGGCGATAAACTTCCTACGCTTGGTACTCTAAAAACGAATTATTTTTCCCCCCTACAGTACCTGGTGGTATTTAGAAGTAGGCGTAGAGGGGGAGTAAATAAGTGCTTATTTAAATGAGAATTATTTTTTTTACGGGAAAGACATAAATTGTGTCGCCCATCATTTAACGCATGTCTTCCCTCATAACTGGTTTTATATTTTTTCCCTTTTTTAAGAAGTATTATTTTTAGCACAGCGTCTCGCTACTCGTTCTGGTTATACACATGTAGTCCTACACTAACTACGATACTGTGTTAGGGATGAGGAAGGTTGAATCTTAGATAAAGTGTACAGTTATTTGCTTGGCGGGAGATTGGAAAAGTATTTCAGAAAAACAACCGTCATCAAACCTGACCTAGTTTCGAACGCTCATCTCCCGTCATCAGTAGTCGAGCCTATTGAGAGATTGACGCCTTAGACCAACGGTTCCCAAACTTTTTAAACTGAAGGAACCTTTTTGCACGAGAAAAAATACATGTCGGAACCTTCATAAAAATTGCTCACACTATTGAGATTGGCATGTAGGGAGGATGGAGAAGGAGAGATGGGAGGAGCAGATAACAGAAAGTGTGCAAGGGAGAGGAGAAGAATGGAAGCAACTTAAGGAGGAAGAGTGGTAGAAGGATAGAAGAAGATGGAGGCATTTTACTAGATTGACCCGGCCAAAGGCTTGAAACAATTAATGATGATGATGATGATTAAAATGACCCGCCTCGGTGGCGTAGTTGGCTAACTCACTAGTTTATTTTGTAGAGCCAGACTTCCGAGGACGGGGAGATCGAGGTTCAAATCACGCTCGGGTGAACTGGGGGTGGTTTTTCCTAAACGGTTTTCCACTCTCCCTCCACGCAAACGTGGGTTAACTTCCTTTATATTCAACCTTCCCAATTCCTAACTCATTAGTGTAATTAGTAATTAAGCGTATAACCCGAACGGGTAGTAAGACGCGGTGTTAAGTATTATTATTTTATTTTATGATTAAAATGGACAGTTAATTTTTCCAAGTATAAAACAAAAGGAAATGTATTTTGTTCAGGTTTGAATAAATTGGCAATCATAATTACTAAAGTTATTTTTTATTATGAAAAACAAATAAATAATATTCTAAAATTTCCTCGCGGAGCCAGAGGTACAAATTAATTTTTTTTTTAGCACCACGTCTTACTACCCGTTCGGGTTATACGCTTAAGTACTAATTACACTAATGGATTAGGAATTGGGAAGGTTGAATTTAGAGGAAGTGAACCCGCATTTGCGTGGAGGGAGAGTGGAAAACCATTTAGGAAAAACCACCCCCAGTTCACCCGACCGATATTCGAATCTCGATCTCCCCGTCCTCAGTGGTCTGGCTCAACACGACTGGCGCGTTAGCCAACTACTCCACCGAGGCGGGTCCAGAGGTACAGTTTGAAGAGCGCTGCCTTAAACCATTCTGCCACCGCAGCGGGTTTTTGAAGTATTGGCTGTGAAAAGATGTGGAGGGAGAGGAGGGAAACATTAAAAATAGTAGCAGGTACTGTGCGCTATGTCACCTCCAAATGTACCAAACAACTTTCCCCTCCTACGCGAATTAAGAAGATCATTTTTTACAGATTATGTAACAACAACAAAATTGGCCAAAAATAAATAAAATATTGCTTCATTAGATACATTTAGTATAATTTTATATTCATAGTGATATCAAAATTAATATTTCGAATATTTGTGGTGGACGTAATAGTTACATCTGAACAGGACTTTTTATCTTCATTTAAATATTTCGTTTTTTAACCGCTTCGGTGGACGAATGGTATAAGCCACCACTCTCGCAATATACTAAACAGTCTATGATGGGAATATCGTGGTTCGAATCCCAATTTTCCACTATCTTTTTCTACACACAAATGCAGATAAACTTCTTCTTAGTGCAACTTTTCTCACACCTAACAAATTAGTGCAATTAGTAAATATGCGTACAACCCGGACAGGTAGTAAGACATGGTGCTAAAAAAAACAAATAATTAAACAGAAAGGAATGGAAATAAAGAGAAGAGAAAGGAAAGGTATGACAAGGAAAAAAGCGAAATGAATTTGAAAGAGCTAAAAAATATTGAGAGAGAATGAGAGTACTATAAATAGAAGAGAGAAAACGTGAGGTGGAGAGAAGAGAGGGTGTGAGAAAGTGAATCGTATGAATAAAGTAAAAGATAAAAGTCCAGAAGTAGCAAGTATGGAGTAAGAGAGAAAGATAGAGCGAGAGAGCTCGTAGTGTCTCTCTCTTAGAACACGACTNACATTACATTAAATACCGGTGTTGTCGGCGTTAATACCTCCCCAAGGGGCCGTAGATACCTCCCCCCCCCTCTCATTCCACCCTAAGTTCGAGGAGAGGAAGGGGTTTGGTGTTTTTTTTATTCGCCCCTACCTCTTTTACCTTTCTCGCTAGACCGTCACTTTACTCCACTTCACTTCATTAATTAATTGCGTTTTCTTAACCGGGGCGAGAGAGTCATTTGAGTCAGTTTTCGTTCCACGGCTAAACGGGGAGGAAAAGGGTTGGCAGAAAATACCTGCAGCCTTATTCTTCAATATTTTATCAAGGTGAGAGCGTTTGAATAAATAGAGATTGGGGGGATTTTCTCTGTTTATTTGTGAGGAAAACGTCAAACCATCCTTATAATGTTTCACAACTGATATACTATACTGGGTTCATAATAAAATTGTATTTACCGCTTCAGTGGCTGAACGGTCTAAGGCGTCACTCTTGTGTTGGACTGACCTATTGGTGACGGGGGAGATTTGAGTTAGAATACCGGTTGGGTCTACTGTGGGTGGTTTTTCTTCAGTGGTTTCCCACTCTCCTTCCACACAAAATAATGAGGGTGGATTTAAGTCTAAAATGCTTCCTTTCTCATCCCTACCCCATTAGAATAATTATGGCGTGTTGTCAGGGTAAGCAAAGTCACTTTAAACCTGTACCTGTGAATAATTGTTTTCATCTCTCAGTAGGACATTCAGTTGGTCAGGTAGCAACAGATATATATACTCCCATGTAAGGTGTTTAGTAGTTTGGTCAAATGGGGACAGAAGGAGGGATAAAATGGCATCTGTACAGTTTTAACAAGATATGAGTTATGTTATTTCAATTGAAAAATGACACCTGGATGCGGGAATCGAACCCGGGACCTTTGGCTTACTACGCCAATGCTCTAAAACCACTGAGCTATTCCGGAATTGCCCCGTGCCCTGGGTAATTCTTCACTCATATTTTAAGGCAGAAGGTGACCTGGTGGTCTAGGGGTAAGGTGTCAGACTTATGTGCTGAGGGTTCGGGGTTCAATCCTCGGTTCTGGCACAGATTTATCTGATTGCCAAACCCTTCCTTCACCTCTTACAAGATGTGTATTAATCACAACTTGTGAATGTGAGGAATGCCAGGCCTCCACCGTGGTTCGGATTCCACGTTAAACTGTAGGTCCTCCATTTCATCTCACAATCACCCTACCATTACACATTAGCGTAAGTGCGTATAACCCGAACGGGTAGTAAGACGCGGTGCTAATAATAATAATAATAATAATTTAAGGCAGAACCTGTGCTGGACGTGTGGAAATCGTCGTCTAGGAATGTGTGATTCAATTAAGAATCACGAGCTATCAGACAACTCAATTTAAAGAATATGGCTATAACCGTAACTATCCAATAGAATACCTTATCTATTTAATCCATCAAGCTATGATTTATCCTGGCAACACTCCACAATATGCCAAATAGAAAGCCCCAATTTTACGAATGATAATTCCGATGGGAAATGAACCTATGACTCATAGCTCAGAAGACAGATACGCTTCCAGTTGAGTTAATATCGATACGATTCCTCTAAAAATTATACATCCCTCATCCCTAGCAATTTATTGTAAATATATGGATATCCCGGACTGGTATTAAGATGTGAATCACGGCAAGAAAAAACGCTTAGACTTTATATTACGAGGTTCAATTCCAACTGGGGACTTATCTTCTTAGTTTTCAAAAAAAGTTGTTTCTTATACTCTTTGCATATTGATGATGATTATTATGATGAAGGTTATTAATTAAGCTATCAAAACTATTTACCATCCCCTTAGCTCTTAAGAAAACTGATGTTTGAGTTGGGGTTGGGGCAGTATCAATCTTCTTGAGAAAATGCCAACCAAATAATTTATCTTACTGTCATTAATGACATGGATGCTTTTTTTTATATATATCTATAATTTGTCTTTTTCTTTTATGATAAAAATCAAACTCAGTAAGTCTCGCTATTAGATAGATATAATAATATGATTTCTATTTAAAGTAATTCAAAACAATCTTACATATGAGTTAAAGTGGAAGCTTTGATTTTTTTTTACTAACAATTTAAATAAATTGTAAAAATATATCTGTTCTGTATGCACTTCATTTTCCAGACGACAAGAAGTGTCCCCCTCCCCCTACCCCCCCACAGATGTTTTTTTTCTTCGTAAAATGGATTGAAATAAAAATAAAGCAGAAGGGCCCTGAATAAAAAAAAAAATTGGGGTGAGGAAAGACGAAAAGAGAGTTGAANTAGGTTGAGGGGGGGGGGGAATCTCATTAGGGTGGTTGTGTAGCGAATTGGATGTTGCTGAGCGCTGATACTCTTGGGAAGAAGAATGGACTATGTGACAAGGGATTACATAGATTTTCATTATTATTTTTTCAAGAGCCTCAACACATAAGTATTTTACTAAGATAGTGAGGGGAAGGGGGAGTAGGGGGTCTTGAGATAAAGGGACGTGTTCATACGTAAATGTATATGGTCTGTAGTTGTCATTTTATATAGATATTATCAAAACATATAAAATAACACTAATAAAAAATTAATATGTTATTAATGATGGCCGAAAAAAACTATGTTTTCTAAAAGGTTCTTCCTTTGAAAATTGGATTGTACTTTACCTGCTCGAGTTATCCGCGGCAAAATGGTCGCGAGCAGTCTTATGAAAATTATTAGGCAGCACTTCTGAATATTTATGACAAAATTATTCTTTCTCGAAATTATTTGGAAATAGGGCCCATGGGCGCTCATTAATGGGTAATGACGAGGGTTTAAGCCCCCATTTTCTCTCTACAATATGTTGTTTTTGTTGATTTTTATGAAAAAATCTAAATTGTATATTTGAGATTTGGCTACAATTTGCTATAAACTTAGAAGCATAAATATCCGAGTTAACAGAGGGGGAAAAAATGATAAAATGCCGGTAGATGTAGGAGGTGGTTGCTTAGAGGTAGAGTAACCTACTTAGAGGTGGTTGGAGAGTAAGATCCGGCAACAGTTGAGCGATGACCGGTGTCTAGTGGACTAAGATGCTGATCAATCACATCCCTGTGGCCACAGCCCGGGACGTTCCTTGTAGAGTACACCTCATTGTTTGGAGCTGTATTGGGTGAGGAGGGGAGGGATGGGGTTGGTCCAATACTGTATCCTAATAACTAACATTAGAATCCATTGGCGTGGCGTGGAGTGTTGCCAGGGCAAGTAGAGTGAGTTCTAACGGGTTTTTTAGTCACATAGTCTTACTACCTGTTCAGGTTACACGAATATATAATAATTAGTCTAAAGGGGTAGGGGTGGGATGGGAAGCATTTTAGAGGCAATATACCCGCATGCGCTTGGAAGGAGAGTAAGTAATAATTAAGGAAAAACTATTTTCAGTATACCTGACCGGAGTTAGAACCCTGATATGCCCGTCATAAGCAGGCCAGTCACCCGCCTCGGGTGGAGTGGTTGGCTAACGCGTCAATTTTGTGTTGGGCTAGACTGCTGAGGACGGGGAGATCGAGGTTCGAATCTCAGTCGGATGAACTGGGGGAGGTGGGGGTTTCCTAAATTATTTTTCCCTCTTCCTCCACGCAAATGCGGTTCCACTTCCTCTAAATTCAACCTTCATAATTCCTAATCCCTTAGTGTAACTAGTACTTAAGCGTATAACCCGAACGGGTAGTAAGACGCGGTGCCAAATAAATAAATATCAGGCCAGTATAACACGAGAGTGACGCCTTACACCATTCGGCCACTGAAGCGGTTTAGTTGAAACTGTCCATGTAAGTATAGTCCTCATACCCGCTTCAGTGGCCATATGGTCTAACGCTCTACTCTCGCGGTAGAGTAGACTGCCGACGACGGGGAAATCAAGGTTCGATCTCGGTCGGATGTACTAAGGGCGGTTTTTACCAAATGTTTTCTCACTCTCCCTCTACGCAAATGTGGGTATACTTAATATAAATATAATCTTCCTTATACCTAAAACCACTAGCGTAGTTAGTACATCATTATCTTATAAACTAATCGGGTAGTAAGAGGTGGTGCTAAAAAATGTTTTTATCACTAAGTAAAACACTCATTTACCAGATATCAACGGAAATACATCCCCATGTGAGGTATGTAGAGTCTATGTGTGATTGGTCAAGTGGGTGAGAACATATCCCAGGTACTGTACAGTTAAAAAAGAGCTCTGCTTACACTGGCAACACTCCACAACAAGCCACTGTTACAATTACTCCGAGGGGGGGGGAATCTATCTTTAAGGGAATACTGGTTATTGAATAAAAACCCAATCCCACCATCAACCCTCAGAATCTCATCTTAACAACATCTAATTAATTTTATTACGGTTCCAGACAATCACCCAGACTCTAATTTAAGGGAAGGTTACAGAGGCTGATGCCCAAAGCCT
The DNA here is from genome assembly GCA_902155825.1 of Timema genevievae. NCBI lineage: Eukaryota > Metazoa > Arthropoda > Insecta > Phasmatodea > Timematidae > Timema > Timema genevievae. Next base: position 26,340 of record CABFWO010004239.1, on the reverse strand, counting down.
TCACAGACTGTTGCAATAGATATAAACTAAACTATCTTTTGGCTCTGTAGATTGCAGTCATGGCAATATATTTAAAAATATATAGCTTACAAAATCAATTAATATTTACTTCTGACAATATATTGCTTACTTACTAATAATGGAACGTGCGGTAAACAAATATTTCAGACCATGGTTTTCAAAATATAAATAATACCCCTCGATCATAGCGAATATAGTGGCTACATATAGAACTATAATTCTAATTTACTGTGAATACAATATTTCCTTATTTTTAATTATATATTTAACATTGAGATTTTAACAGCACATTTTCTAAAGAAAAATAAATGGTGAGGTGCACAGCACAGACTTTCTCTCTTTCCATTTTATCTTAATATAGAAGATTTGTGAAACTGAATAGTAATAATAATAATAATAATAATAATAATAATAATAATAATAATACATCGTTGCAGAAAAACTCCACTAAAGAGTATGGACGAAATATGATTCACAGTTACAGAACAACCGAGAAAAGAGGAATATCTCTATCCACCAAAAAGAATAACTTCACATTTCTAAGACCTGAATAAAATATACACACAAATATTTGCTTATAGCTCAGAAACTATTGGTTTTATAAAAATAGATTTCAAATAAAATATTTGTATTTTTAATAGTATTGCAACATAACAATGATAAGTTATTTCGTATCTTAAATAGTTGCGGTAATATGATCAAAATTGGAAAATTCCTCTTCTTTAAAAAAACCCTTAAAATAATTTTTATAGGAAAATGAGAATTGCCATTTTGTTTGTAATGTTAAACATTGCCTGGATATAAAATTTAATCAAAATTGTTAAAAACTGTTTTGAGAAAACCAATTTTTTTATCTGTCTCTCCTCAGTAAACTACTCTTAATTTTAAGGTTGGATATCTATCTAATCCCGAAACTCCTCGGGGACACCTTATAAAAACCCTTATCTACCAAGTTTAATCCCGATTAGTAAAATAGTTTAGGCTTTAGGCTTTAGACAGACAAACGGACAGACAGGCGGCATCGCGAAAACAACCTTATCTGTTTTAAGGAGTCATGAAACGTCGATATTAATCAACATCTGGGGCCTGGATTCACTAACGAGTGCAATTCTGCTCCGATGCAAGTCTATAAATGGCGCAACTTTGCACCCATGATACGCCCAAAGGTGCGTCTTATCATTTGCCACATTTCCGTATTCACTAAACAAGGCGCAAGCTGGTGGCAAGATTATGGTGACGTCACCATAAACATCATCAATTGCTCTCTTTTCAACCAATCCTTGAGCAGAATTTAGTTTCAAAGTCAAGGCTACTTTATTTTAGATATATAATGAAAATGACAGCAAATACAAAGATTTCTAAACATTTTGCTTATAAACTAGCAACACAATTAGAAGCAGCCTCTTTCTGGATGCTTCACATAAACAATATTAGTTCATTATTTGGTATTTATTAATATCATTAGTTTAAAGCCTTAATTCCATTAATAAAACATTTGTAGAAACTTTAAAACTTATTTTAAAGCTGTACTAACCGTCATATTAATTAGTGACGAGATGTATTTGACTTGGAAGAATCAAACCTCTTTGGATCTAGACAAAGATTACACAGTTAGTGGTTTTGTTTTGTAATATTGCAAGAAATGCCATTGCTTTGTTTGAATGTAGAATTTCAACAATAAAAGGTAAGTAATTGCTTTGTTACCACTATCTAAATTGAAACAAATTTTTTGCCTAACAAACATATGTTATTTTCATTATTTTTAAATTATTAATCGGAGTACAGTTAACTAATTATTTTATTTTAAGCCATAACCATAATATGCCGCTATTTAAATTTATTGAAGTGACAATTATGATTTTAATAGTTGCGTCTACTCTTGAGAGGTGGCAAATAAAAGCACAACTTTGCTCTCAAATTGCACCTGTTTCTTTTAGTGAATTTGGGCATATTTCTCAAACTTGCGCCGGCGCAACTATTTGCTCACGTTAGTGAATCCAGGCGCTGGAGTTTGATTTTTTTTTTTTGTTTACGATCACAGTACCTCTTCTAGAGGTCGAGAGAAAACAAAATTGAAAATTTTGAAACATGGAAAAAAAACCACTTTGTTTAATGTTGGTGCCTTCAATTTTTAAGAGCCCCAGGGTTTACACAGATCTAAGCCAGGTCCTGGGATCATCAAAACTCCAACCCAAACCGTGCACCAAATATTCTTGCTTCCCTTTTTGAAAATATTATTAAATTAATACTTTGATTTAAACTTTTTTTCCAAGTAATGAAAATATGACTAATAAATTTCAATCTCACTTTACTAAATAGATAGTAAAAAAAACAATGTAAGCTATAAAATAATTTGTATCTCTAACTGAAGGAAAGCGTAAACTTTCTGTGGCCCTCTGACCTCAATTTGGGAGGCAAGCTAAAAACTTCTGTAATCATAAATAAACAATTTAACAACGTCTTAATACACGTCATGATTATTCGCATTTATATATATTTATATATAATTGCGTGGAGGAGGATTGAGAAAACATTAATTTAGGGTGAAAGGGGATGCGAAGAAAGGCCAGGGTTTTTACAGATTTTATAGCTATACATTTTTTTGACCAAAATAAATAAAATATTGCTCCAGTAGAAATATAAGAGTTTAATTTTCTACACTAGGTGATATCATTACTTTAACATCTGTCATGAGTGGCATTAAATGAGAAACTTTTTAAATTACGAGAAAAAGTTTACATTAAATTACAGGACACCCTTGACAGATATTCAAGAACTGTTGACAACACCATGTGAAGAAAATTAAACTCTATGTTTGTACTGGAACAATATTTTATTTATTTTGACCAAAAAAAATTGTTGCTATAAAACTTCAAAAACACTGGCCTTTTCTCACGTCAAACTTGCACACCATCTTAAGCAATCAAACACCCTCAGTCCACCCGGCTGGGATTTGAGCTCTGACCTTACAGTCCCTGGTAAACCAGAATAGACGATCTTGACGTTCAATCCATGGGCTCAACGATTCGGGTGAAACAAATATATTGGTTCAATTACTAAGGGACCTGTTAAACACGCCAAACTTCTGAGAGGTTTATTGTTCAAAATAAAACTAGTCTAAGAAAAATTTACCACAGCATCTTATACCTGTTCATGTTATACGCATGTATGATAAATATTACTCTGGTGGTTAGGGATGAGAAAGAAAACTTTTTAGAGGTAATCTACCCGCATTTGCGTGAAAGGAAAGTGAGAAACCACAAAGGAACAAAAACACTCTCAATAGATCCGACCGGGATTCCAGCCCCGACCTACCCGTCATCAACAAGCCATTCTAACAAGATAGTGAACCATGTTCTGAAAATTGAAAAATTACACCTAGACACGAGAATCGAACCCGGGACCTTTGGCTACTAAGCCAAAGGTCCCGGGTTCGATTCCCGTGTCCATGTGTCATTTTTCGATTTTCAGAATATGATATCTAGATGGAGAATTCCTCACTAAAAGAATAAATAATAGCTTTGGCGATTTGATTCTTAAAGATAGTGAAGCCTAAAACCATTCGGCCACTGAATTGGGTAGTAGAAATGTTGTGAGCAGTTTAATTTCATCTCTAAGGGGTAGAAAAATGAAGGGTATTTAAAAAGAAGTGTGCCTACATTAGAGTGAAGAAGATTGGGGAAACAGCAGATGTAGTTTTCTGTTGCATGTGTGCATTGTACAAAGGACACAATTGAACATAAACCTTAGGTCATGCCGAGTTCCTCTTGATCCAATTCAACATCAAATTATAAACGTACGAGTATGACCCGTCAACCTCCGTGGTCCTGGGGGTAAAGTACTCTCTTTAGCATCTGATGTTCATAGATTTAAACCCATCTGGGGTTGAGGGATTTTTCTTGGGCGATAAAAATCAGTAGCACAATTTCCTTCGGAGGGGAAGTAAAGCCATTGGTTACATGTCGATTGTGGCATGTAAAATAACCCTAGAATATATGGGAAAATATCAATCCCAATAAAATTAGTAGGCCCTTTCTCGCTCGCTCATAGAAATTCAGTGTGGGAAGGTGACGGAGAACCACAACACTCTTTGAATCACCCCTAGTACACGGGATCTCCACCAGATGGTGCAGGCAGCACTAACCAGCCGAAGGGCCAGATGGATAGAAATCACATCAAACCAACCTTCAGGTTGTTGACTTAAGAAGAAGAATAAAACCTGAAGCACTTAAAATATAAACTTTAAATCACGTGAAGCATTTATTGGTCCAAATGAAATCATTTAATTTAATTAAGGTGTTTAGTGAGAATTTCCTGAACCGACTGATTATATAAGCACACGACTTATAAGTTAACTTAACTCTAGAACAGACACAACATCCAGCCCTCTGCCGTTAAATCATCACTGTGAAAGGGGAAATCCACATTTCACAAATGATAAATGTTTCGGTCATGCCAAGAAACGAACCAGGGGCTCTTATCTGAGTAGATAGACACTCTACCGACTGAGATAAGTTGTAGGACCAAATTAAATCAAATTATAGACCTATAAATGAGTGCTTGTACCTTAGATCCCGTTCAGCTCGTATTGAGTTAATCAGACATAGAATCATAGACGTATAAATGCTTGACCCAAAGTACTCTGAATACAAACCCTAGGTCACGTTCCTCTTGATCCAACTCAACCTAAATAAAATCATAGACGTATAAATGCTTGACCCAAAGTACTCTGAATACAAACCCTAGGTCACGTTCTTCTTGATCCAACTCAACCTAAATAAAATCATAGACGTATAAATTCTTGACTTTGAATACAAATTCTAGGTCACGTTCCTCTTGATCCAACTCAACCTAAATCAAATCATAGACGTATGATTACGTGGCCTGTTGTAGCCGCGGAGCAGCCGAGGAAGGAAGCGACGCTGCTACCCTTGCAGCATGGCGGTCCAGGGACGCCGGGCGTCAGCAAGCAGAACAAGCAGCGCCGCAGTCGTACCAACTTCACCCTGGAGCAGCTGAACGAGTTGGAGCGTCTGTTCGACGAGACACACTACCCGGACGCCTTCATGAGGGAGGAGCTGAGTCAGAGGCTGGGACTGAGCGAGGCTCGCGTGCAGGTGACGTTCTGGACGTCTTTCAGGGGCAGCCTCAGCTCCCGTTGAGCAACCCTGGGCTCATTAATGTTTGATCAACTTGTCTAGCTTGGGATGGTCTAAGGCGTCACTCTCGATAAAGACTGGATTGCCAATGACGGGGAGATTTGAGTTCGAATACCGGTTAGGGTGTAGTGAAGGAGTCTATATTTCTAAATGGTGGTCCACTCTCTCCACGCAAATGCGGGTACAATTCCTCTAAATTCAACTTTCCTCATCCTTAACAAATTAATGTAATTAGGTAATACGCGTATAATCCAAACGGGTAGTAATATACGGTGATTAAGAAAATGTGTAACTCGCTATCAACAATTACCCGTTCTGGATGCGTGCATTTTAATTACTCTAGTAAGTTAGGGATGAGGGAGGTTAAATTTAGATGAAATATAGCTGCATTCACGTTGAGGGGGAGTGAGAAACCATCCAGGAAAAATCCACCCTAAAGTAACTTACACCCGGCAAGGATTCGAACCCAATGACTTAAAACAAAAATATTTGAGCCTGATATTTAGTTCACGTGCCCACCGATGCGGGTCTACTAAAGACTACAGTGTCTAGTCATCGCGCCGATGGGCACTTGGGCTGATGACTAGGATGTCAGGGTTCGAATCCCATCTGGGTGTTTTCAGGGTTTTTTATAAATGGTTTCTCACTTTTAATCCACGCAAATACGGGTACATTTCCTTTAAATTCTACCTTCATTACCTCTAATTCATTAGAGTATATATTCTAACAGACCAGATGGGTAGTTATATGTGATTCACGTATAAGAAAAAGAAGCAAAATCGGAATTTGAAATAGATGCACTAGCATTAATCCGTAAAGAAAATAAGAAACTTAATTTTAGAAAATGGCTTCCCCAGAGTCAAATTAAATAAAATACTGATACACTTAGCACGAGCTTATTATAACACCAAGGGACCTGCTAAGTATAATGGACTAATCAAACGAGCTAGATTTTATTTAAGTTAATTTATAAGTCATGTGCTGATAAAATTAGTCGGTTCTGAAAATGCACGTTAAATACACCGTAAAGAATGTTAGCTGAGGTTCAGGTTTCACCGGGTATAATATCGTTTTATGAATAACTCAACCTCTAGATCAATACAAATCATTTGAAAGTAAGGGGTTTGGTAAAATATTATATCCATCACGGGTTTCTTATTAGAATTCCAATAAAATAAATAAATTGTAAAAACAACAACAGGACAGTTGTATCTCTTTTCCTGACTTAATTTCGGTTCATTGGTCGCAGCGAGGGATGCTAGGAGAATCGTCATGCTCGCTCCACCCCTAACGATTACACCCTTCCCGTACTCTGTACTCCCTTTCCGGGGACCCTTAACAGCTCTCAAAGTAATCGAGTGGTCCACCAAAAAGAAGAGCTCGCGGCAACACGTCCAGTATTTAGATTGATTGTATCAGGAGAGAAGACGTGGCCTATTCAGACCCCGACTCCGCCACCTCCTCTGCCCCTCCTGATTGCCTAATTGAACTGAGAGCTTCCGCTTGTAAGCGCCCTGTTTGTTTTCTTTAACGGTGACTTTGATTGTGATTCATTGCCGCTATCATATAAATAATCGAACCCCCCTCCCTTCATTTCGTTGCTTGTTTTATCGTGGTCTAGGAGGTTATGGGTAGGTGGGGGTATGGATTTATTTTTAATTCCGGTAATTATCAGCGTTCGTAACGAAAGATATAGTAAGTAAGTGGGTTAACCGAAGTTTTTCCTAAGCTAGGTTCTCAAAAATCTTTTATCGTAATTGAACCAACCAACTCTATTTGGACCCGCCTCAGGGGCGTAGTTGGCTAACGCGCTTGTCGTGTTGAGCTCGACCGCCGAGGACGGGGAGATCGAGGTTCGAATCTCGGTCGGGTGAACTGGGGGGGGGGGGTTCCTAAATGGTTTTCCACTCTCCCTCCACGCAAATGCGGGTTCACTTCCTCTAAATTCAACCCTCCCAATTCCTAATCCATTAGAGTAATTAGTACTTAAGCGTATAATCCGAACGGGTAGTAAGACGCGGTGCTAAATATTATTATTATTAACACTATTTGTGTCAATCGAAAATGAATCGTTTGGCTGCAGACTGTAATGATTAAATGTCCATAGAAGTAGATCTAATTATATACTTTATTGCTTTTCCTTTAGTAGAAACATTAGTTTAGTTATTTTGATCCAAGATAACATGCATAGTAAATGCATTTTTTGAAATATTCGGTCGAATAGTATTTGTGTGTTTTGATAATGATTTATAATTATTATGTTATAATAAGGCTCACTTTTTAAATAAAACTAACGAATCAAAAGTCTAATAGCTTTGATCATTATTCAAATCCCTACTGACATAATAGTCCTGGCTCGATACCAGGCTTTAGCCTAAGTTGTATCCCAGTGAATTGTATTTGTGGTTTTCCCCGCTTAGAGTGTTTTAGTGTTCTGGCATTTGATTGTTCTGTTAGCACTATAATTAACTTAGAATAAGTCATGAATATCCTTCGTAGCCATTAAATGTGAAAGAAACCTTTATAAATTTAAGAATAATGCATTGTAATTTTATTTGGGTTTTATGTTTCAATTACAGGTGTGGTTTCAAAACAGACGCGCTAAATGCAGGAAACATGAAAGCCAAATGCAAAAAGGTAATATTTTACAAAACCAAACTACTTCTACTAACTATAAAATAAATCAACGGTAAGTGGCAGCGTAGGTATAGCTCACGATTTTTGTATCCAAATCTATCAAGACATTTGGTTCGATAGATGAGGGAGGGGAGAAGAGTTTTTTTACATTAGATAAATTGTCATCCGTTGAGTTGAAATACAGGTTTTCAATAGGTCTACTTTTAATTCGAATAATTTACTTGAAACATCTAAACAAAAATAAATGGTAAGAAACAATCCTTTATTCTTTCTCAAATAGATGATTATAACATGAAACAAGATTTTCGTAAGTATTAAAAGAAAAACAAACATCATTTTGCCAAATCAGGAAACACTCTTCAAATAAACATTTTTCGAAAAATGTCAACTGTTTAAAAATAAGCTGTAAGTAAACTATACCTTTTCAAACGAAAGAGAATTTACAAAAAAAAAAAAATTAGTCATCAATAAACTACCCTTGATTTTAGGGCTAGAATAAAAAATTCCCCGAGGTATGACCATATAAACCTAAATATCAAGTGTGAACAAAATTCACTAAATATTTTCGGCTGTAGCTTCAGGGGCAGACAGAAAGAATTGTAAGAAACTTTTTTTTTTGTACAATACATAAACCACCAAGACTCATAGGAATCTCAAAGTCAATAATGTTCACTATCAATTACAATACCTGCTCTATAAGAGAGAAAAAAAAACATTAATCTATTATAAGGTAGAGGTTATATTTCAATATTTCATCCCACAATGTTTCAAATACAAATTTCCCCCTTTTAAATCCAAAAATGGTCGAATGACTCACTTTTAATATATCACGTGGGGTGTTAAAAAGTACTAAATAAATTACAGCTTAGGGTTAAGTGTTGAAATATCACGACATAATAAAACAAATTTTTTCAAATCCCTCTTTTCTTAAAACCCCCACAACTTTTTCGTTGAATAAAACCAGTATGGGATGAAAGTAAATCCCCGATGGAGTCATTCTTACCCCTCTTTCTGTGTGTGTGAGTGTGTGTGTGTGTGTGTGGGGGGGTGTGTGAGTGTGTAAAACAACGCATCTTTCCCCCCAGGGTATCGTTCCAAGTCATTGAGAGTCGCTCTGCCTCACTCAACACACACACACGAGTTTATATATACATCCTACCCCCTAAGACCTAGACTAGCTCTTTATTCGATTAAACTCGTTCAACAAATTAAAAAGAGAGCATCTCATAACCTAACATGCACTTCCAACGCACCTCTTTTGGACTGGAGGGAGAGGGGGGGCGCTAAATGGAGTGACATCGGAAAAGAAAAGTCTTAAAGAAAATCAACATGTGACACGATTTAAAATCTACTCTTCACTACTTAAATATATTTTTAACCTTAGTGGTCTTGGGGGTAAAATGCTTGCCTCATGACCAAATGTTCGTGGGTTCAAATCCAGATGAGGATCAACGGATTTTTCTTGAGCGATGCAAATTCGTAGCACAACTTCCTGAACTCCCCCGGTACATGGGATCCCCTACCAGATGGTGTAGGCAGCACTAACCAGCCGAAGGGCTTATTGCATGCCAAGATCTGGATAGGTATAAACCACATCAAAACAACCTTCGGGTTGATGACTTATTAAGAAGAAACATATTTACATTTGTGGTGAATATTTTGTAATATTACGATCGACATAAAAAGATACATTATAATTTTCATTGGAGGGACTTGAAGAAAATATAGACTTTTTTTTTGGTGCTTAACATTGCTGATATTTTACTATATTATTAGTGTTATTTTATAGGTATTGATAATGTATATCACAAGTAACAGCCGCAATCCACATGACTTGGCATATGAATACGTGAAAGTAGATCTAGTAACTTCTCTCACTGTCAGAAGGCCCTTCCGGTACTCTTTCAAGCGGATAGCTAGTGAGTGAACTCTCCCTTCCCCTCCACACACACACACACCCACACACCCACACACCCACACCCACGCCCCTGACCCCCTCCCTAACAGTGATTTACACCCTTCAGGGACACTTACAAATCTCACAGCCACGGGAACAAATTGTTTCAAAATTAAATTGAGTTTCTATCGTGGGATGAAGTGGGAGCGGTGTGTTAGGTTGAGAGCTCTCTCTTTCTCTCTCTTTCTCTATGAGCTCGACTTCCATCCTACTTGCGCGTCTAGAGGTGACGGCGAAGGGCAGTGACATGAAATACGAGCGTCTCAGTCAGATCAAGAGCAGGGGTGTGTAAACACTGCTTATAGGGAACGCAAACTAGGGGTAATGTTTTTGCAGTTTTTATCGCAAAACCTTTTTTTTGGGGGGGTCAAAATAAATCAAATACCGGTATTGCTCCAGTATAAACATAGAGTTTTAATTTCCTTCACACCCGCCTCGGTGGCGTAGTTGGCTAGTGCGCCAGTCGTGTTGAGCCAGTCCGCCGAGGACGGGGAGATCGAGGTTCGAATCTCGGTCGGGTGAACTGGGAGTGGTTTTTCCTAAATGGTTTTCCACTCCCCCTCCATGCAAATGCGGGTTCACTTCTTCTAAATTTAACCTGCCCAATTCCTAATCCATTAGTGTAATTAGTACTTAAGCGTATAACCCGAACGGGTAGTAAGACGCGGTGCTAAATAAATAAATACAAATTCCCTTCACAAGGTGATATCAACAGTTTGTGAATATCTATGAAGGGTTTCCTGAAATTTAATGGCAACTTTTTACCCTCATTTTAAAAAATTTGTCATCTAATGTCGCTATGTTCATGACAGATATTCAACAACTGTTGATATCACCTTGTGAAGAAAATTAGACTCTTAGGTTTATACTGGAGCAATATTTATTTATTTATTTATTTTGCTCTAATAACGTAAAAAATACTGCTATTAACTATCTTTCCCTACACGCCCACCTTAAGAAGGATCTTTTTTAAGCATCATGTTTTACTATACATTTGGATTACAGCCATATGTAATAGCTGCGAGAATGTGCTAGATATTAGGAAGGTTGAATTTAGAAAAAGTGTGCCCACATTTTAATGGATAGAGAGAGAAAGTGGAAAATCATTTAGTAAAAAAAACTACCTCAGTACACTCAATTGGGATTTGAACGCCGATCTCTCTGTCTTAGGTAGTCCGTTCTAATGCGAGTGTCACTTTAGACAAGGGGTTGCCCATCCCACGCCAATGCCCTTTTGATGCACCCATCAAGCTATTCATGATGAAATTTAAGTTTCCTTTTAAAATAAAAAAGAGACAAAATGTATTGACACATCTTCCAAACATGTCAATTTTTATAGTAAATTATATGGTGGACACATAGAAAAGTTGGGTAAAAAATTTGCATAATTTTGTTAAATTGAACTAATGATATAATTTTTTGAAACGCGATTTAATATTGTGGATATCAGAATCATTGCCAAATATATTAATAAAATGTACGAAATGAATGTTGAAGAATTTGAATCAGGGATTTCGGAACTACAAAACAACTTAACCTTCAAGGCTTGCCATAGTGACAAAAAATTTTGAAACTGATTAACCACACAAAATTTCCTTTACTTAATATCTTAGCGATAAAGATTAAAACATATTTTTGATCATAATTTCTGTGCGAATCACTTCATAGTGAAAATTGTTAAAGCTAAATATATATATATATATATATA
>CABFWO010004239.1:0-14767 GCA_902155825.1 Timema genevievae | reverse complement strand
TATATATATATATATATATATCGCTTTCGGTTGCTAATCTAAGGAACAATTTAAGAAATGCAGTTTCAAATTATGTTTGAACAGAAACTTTCTAAATGAAGATAAAAAGTCATGTTTAGATTTTTCGCGAAACTTATGACAAATACTAAAGAATTGTTGGTATTAGTATATGTAGAAATACAAACTAAATTTATTTACTCAAGCAATATTTTATTTACTTTGACCAAAACTACAGAAAAATATTATCAATTTTGTTTGAAAAAAGTTTATATTTTCTAAAAGGCCCTTTCTGTGAAAATTTGACTATATACGGCTATAAGTAGTTAATATTTAATTGTGTTTCTTGTATTTCTTTACATAGAGCAACATTATTATTTCTTTTTCTGAAAGTGCAAAATTTGTATTAAAATTTGAGCAAAATTATAATTATTCAGGACATGATAGTTATTAACATTACAAAAGCTTGATTACTTACTTACCTATGGCACTAGGAAGTAGGAACTCAAAAGTTCACTACCTCACTTATAAAAGTACGTCGCCTGACCCTATCTTTAGCTAGTTCTACCCTGTCCACCTCATTACATCCTATCCCCTACCTTGAGGTAGTTCTATCCAGTTCACCTCATTACTCCCTATCTCTTTCAGGTCCATTCTAATGTTATCATCCCTTCTGCGTCTAGGTCTTAACAATCGGTCTAACAGCCAATAACTTTAACACGGTTCTATATTCTTCCATTCAAGCTGCATGTTCTGCCCAAAGTAATCTGCGAGATTTGATTATACTAACAATGTTTGGCGATGATTACAAGGCATGTAACTCATAATTATGTAGCCTTTTCCACTCCCCAGTATCTTTACCTTTTTTAAGGAGGAAGGGGAGGGGCAAATATTTTCCTAGGCATCTTGTTTTCGAACATCCTAAATTGCTTTTCATCATGTAAGTTAAAAGCTTAAATATTAAAATCTCATAATCACAATTTTGTGGCATAGCCCATTATTGCTCCGAGCTCTACTTATACAGCACGTCTTAATTATGTTAAACACCCACCAAAGCTATCATCATCAAACTTACTATATGAAAATGTACGAGAGAGAGAGAAAGTGTATTAATTGGGGCATTTAATTAGTAATTTACTAGTATCTCGAGTCAAGCTCAAAGGGAGCTAAGTGATTAATTACCTCAGTCGACAAGATAATGAACCATTACTTCAAATATTATTGATAGCGTGGATCTCTCAAAGAAGTGGATAAAGTTTGGCTTTTAAGAAGCACCAATAGCGCACACCGTTTTCATGCTGTTATTAATTCCAGGGGTCCCCAAACAGAGTGGAGGGCCACATTAAGATATTGGAATGAAAAAGAGACTTACATTATTCTTTATATATGTATATATGTGTGTATAAATATATATATTTTAAACATGACTATAAGTTAGATGTCCAACCAACATTACTACCCCCTTCCACCCCAAATAGAAAACGTTCCTTAGCCCCTTCGCTCATCAGACACTTAGGGTCAGTTTCATAGTCAGATTTAGTACGCCTAAAGTGCGAGTCGACACTAAATACAGGACGACACCTACCTAGACCACAATGGAATGGGCCAGTTTCATATGCGAAACTGGCCCACTCCATTCAATTTCATGTAGGTGACGTCTTGTATTTAGTATAGCGCCGCAATTGAGGCGTACTAAATCTGACTATGAAACTGACCCTTAAGGTGGGAGTGTAGGGAACGTGAGAAAGGGACAGTGTTTTTGCAATTTTTGTATCAACACTTTTTTTGAACGAAATAAATCAAATATTGATCCAATACTAACATAAAGTTTAATTTTCTTCACATGGTGATATCAACAGTTGTTGAATATCTGCCATGAGCATATCGGCATTTGATGAGAAACTTTATAAATGAATAGAATAGGTTATCATTAAATTCCACGTTAAGATTCATCATCATAAGATTAAATTTGGCCCAGAAGCGAACTAGGCACTTTTCCGACCAAACAAAAATAAATTGATTGACAACTTTCGTTACAATCGTAAAGGATTTTATCCGTGTCGGTTGAGAATTTGTAGGCGTGCATAGCCGAACAGACTAAAAATAGGGAGCGTGTATTATAAAAATGTAATACATGTGGTATCCTCGTGTGTTCATATAATCAGTCGGCTCAGAAAGTGCACGTTAAATACCTCAAATAAATAATAAAAATGTTATGTTACCCATACAGAACGAATTAGTTTATAGGCCTATATTATTTTAAATTATATTATAAATATACATTTTATCATAAGGTACTTATATGATTAACTTAGGTGAGAAGGGATGTAAAGGGTAAATAAAAGGAACTGCACCGGTCTACTCTTGGAAGGAAATTGGAAAACGTGCATTTTGAAAACAAAATAAAGATAATTGAACATTTGAAAACTAAATTCAACGCAAATGGTATCTGAACCAAGAAATATTAGGGTATGGTTGCTCCCCAATCTGATACACAACATTTTAACAAACGACCTTTACTATATCCTAGAACTAGATTGTTCTGTGAATGTATATACAGGGTGTCTTAAAAGTTACTATGCAGTAAATTACAACGGACTACCGCGATGCAGTTCTTCCTACAACAAATGTTGGAAATGTCCCTCATGGGCCTGAAGACATGTATGGGCACGCTTCTTTATGTGATATGGCGTGTCCAGACATATATTCAGGCCCATGGATGACATTTTCCTACTTCTGTTGTAGGTAGAACTGTAGCGGGGTACGTCGTACTTTACTGTACAGTAACTTTTGGGACACCATTGGGTATAACCTGGTGACGTGTTTCGGAAGAGGTCTCCCATCCCGACAATGTTATGTTCTCCTGTCCAGCGGCAGGGTTGATGCTGGGAGGGACGCAACACAGCCCCGGCGTCGCGACGCCCCTAGAGCCGTGTCGGGTAGCGCCCTACGTCAGCGTCCCGTCCCTGCGCCTGCCACCGGCTGCCTACGAGCGGCTGCCCTTCCCCGCCGCCTTCTCCGCCTTCGACCCTGCGCTTCTCACCGCTGCTCACCAGGTGAACCATTCAGCCTCATTCGCTCAACCGTGGGTTTTAGTCAATAGCGTGTCGTGGAGTGTTGCTAGGGTAAGCAGAGCTGGTTATTGTACCTGAGATATGTTCTCGTCAATCAGAAGAACACTAATTGGTCAGATTTGTAGAATAGAGCCTAAGTATGATTGGTAAAATGGGTACAAAGTGGGGGAGAATATATATATATATATATATCACAGGTACAGTTTTAACAAGATCTGCTTTACCCTAGAGTGACCTGGTGGTCTAGGGGTAAGGTGTCGGACTTCTGTGCTGAGGGTCCGGGGCTCAATCCTCGGTACCGGCACAGATTTATCTGATTGCCAAACCCTTTCCTTCACCTCTGACAAGACGTGTATTAATCACAACTTGTAAATGTGAGGAATGCCAGGCCTCCACCGTGGTTCGGATTCCACGTAAAACTGTAGGGCCTCCATTTCATCTCACAATCACCCTACCCTTGCACATTAATGTAAGTGCGTATAACCCGAACGGGTAGTAAGACGCGGTGCTACCCTGCTTTACCCTGACAACATTCCACCCGTAGCTTGGCCGTGTTCTGTTTACACTTGGTACGGCTCATACACTAAGTCTTAGTAATGTGCCTCTTACGTCATAATAAAGTGTCTCCTACGACATAACAATGTTCCTCATGTACCAAAGTAGTATGAATCTTGTGCCACAATAAAGTTCCTGTTAACCATATAAAACGCCTTCTTTTTTAACTTGATTACAGTGTGCTCCAAATTACTATAAATATTGAGATCTGAATCTGCCTAGCCTATTTCTCTTATACTCGGATTCTTTTAAGCACCGCCTCTTACTACCCATTCGGACTATATGCAAATGTGTGTACTAATAGTTACTCTAATGGTTTTAGGTATTAGGAAGTTTATATTTAGTTGAAGTGTGCACTGCATTTGTGTGGAGATAAAGTGGAAAACTACTTTGGAAAATAACTCAGTACACCTGATCGCGATTCGAAACTCGATCTCCCCGTCATCGGTGGTCTAGTCTACTGCGAGAGTAGCGCCTTAGACCATGCGGCCACCGAAGTGGGTGGTATTTATTTACAATACTTTGTAAACTTTTCCGATTTTTCAATCTTGATGTCCTAGCGTCCTTGAACAAAATTTCTAAGTTTTTTGATAAGAATATTTCAGATATGTTGATAAGCTATATTTTATAGAAGTATATTTCGTGTTAAAATATAATTAATGCCTGCCACTTAAAACTTTATCTTATTAATATAATAAATGCGAAAGTTTGTGTGTTTGGATGTTTGTTACTCAATCACGCGAGAACTGCTGAACGGATTCGAATGAAACTTGGTACGTAGGTAGAGTATGTCTTGGAATAACATATAGGACTATTCTCAACCTTTGATTTTAAATTAATTTTACAATACTAATGTTTAAACTTTTCGTCGGGCGAAGCCGCGACGGGTAACAGCTAGTATTGTCAATAAAATCAAAAAGTAAAGACAGAATTCAAGAACTAACAATATTTTATCCTACAAACATCCGCCTATTTATATTCACCTAAATATTAAATTATAAATCATTAATCAAATTAAATGTGATCTCATAATGAGATTTGATTCCATTTTTTTTTCTACGTAGCTCAAGTATCGGTAGATTTAACATATTTGTTTTGCTTCACTTTATGAGGTAGTTCAAATAATGACTGATTTACCTTTTTATTTGACTGTACGTTGACATTATGTAATAAATTCATGAGTCAATGTAAACAATAACTGACAAAGTTCATTAGACGTAGGAGTGGTTGTAATTGACAGCTAACAAAAATTACCAGATCTACTCTCATGTATTTTGTTTTTAGCACTGAGGCTTACTACCTGTTCAGGTTATACGCATATGTATTAATTACGCTAATTATTTTGAATGAGTAAGGTTGAATTTAGAGGAAGTGTACCCACATTTGAGTGGAAGGAGAGTGAAAACCTATTTGGGAAAACCACCCTCAGTTCACCCAACCAAAATTTGAACTCCGATCTCCCAAGTATAAAACGATAGTGACGCCTTGGGCTATGCGGCCACCGAAGCAGTTTACTCTATTGTATCCATTCGCAAACCATATTATCTGCAAGACCATAATATGTTGAGCTTCTATCACTTTTAGCAATCAAAATTTTCATAATAAACAATTTGTTTTTAATTATCTTTTTCTTTTAAGTGTTTTTTGTGGGAGTGATATTTATGGTTCACTTAAAAATGCTATGAAAAGAAATGCTTCTAAAAGGCTACGCTCACTTTATAAATAAAGATGGTGTCTTCGGTTGTGATTATGCATATCTGTTTACAAATTTTTTTTTAATTTCAAACTAATATTTTGAATGGCTCTTTCTCTAAGTTATAAAAACACATTTATTTATTTTGGTGGCCAGTTATAAGAATATACAAGAGTGAATGTAATACCTTTAAATTTACTATCTCATGCATTATAATTTATTTTGTTGGCTCAAAACGAGAAACAAAGAAATAATACAACATTTTAGAAAACATTCTAAATGAATCTTTCATAAGGAGTAAATGAATAAAATATATGTTAAGACAATATCTAAGTCTAAGTCCAAGTCTAATTCTTAACATATATTTAAAGAAATAATAGTTTTATTAATGTATTTTGTTCTTATCAAATTTACTGAAAAGCCAATTATAAAGTAATCCGTAGTAAATTTTTACTAAAGCAATTAATAACAATTTTGATTGATAATAGATATAATTTTTACATATATTAACATGAGCGACGTTCGACCAATGTTTAAGATAAACAAATTCTGCAAGATGTAGGTTGGCTACCACCACTCCAGTGACGAATGGACTGTAGCGTGTTTTGTGTGCGTATGTTGGTAGTACGCAGCGGCGGCCGCCGCCATGTCATCGAGCTCCCCGCCCTTGGTATTCTGCCACCCCTCGCAGTACCCGCTGGGATTGGCGGCGTTGGCGGCCGTCCATCAGGACCGGCTTCACTCCAAGAACAGCAGCATCGCGGACCTGCGCCTCAAGGCAAAGAAGCACGCCGAGGCTCTGGGGCTGTCGGCCAGAGAGAAGGCGCTCTAACTGGCCGAGGAGTCTCTTGCCCGTTTCCTAAGGACGGCGGCACTCGCCGACCTCAAGGGCCAAGAGATGAGGTCAAGGCGCTCCCCCTCGGATCCAACCTCGACGGATACCACGGACCACACTCCCTATTCAGGATCCTCTTCATAGAAGTAAAATATCCTATCTCTCCCTTTTCTATGGACACAAGAAGCAGACCCTCCGCTAAATGGTCAAACAAACAGAGAGTTGGTGGTAAAAATTTCCAAGTATTATAGCATCAGTATAACTTATTTTAATTCTCCAAAGCGCAGTGTTCTAGTTGAATAATAGAAGGAAGAGGTCAGTGGCGTGGCGTGGTTTGTTGTCAAGGCAAGCAGACTTTGGTCCTGTGTCATAGTCAGACGTAGAACGTCTCAAGTGCGGCGCTATACTAAATACAGGACGACACCTACCTAGAACAGAATGAAATCTGCCGGTTTCATATAAGAAACAGACCCATTCCATTCGAGTTTAGGTAGGTGTCGTCCTATATTTAGTAAATCGCCGCACTTGAGACGTTCTACGTCTGACTATGAAACAGGCCCTTAGTTTAAATTGCACCTGAATTTTTGTCTACACTCTGTATAACACTCATTGGCCAGGTATCAGTGAGAATTCTTCCTCGTGTGAAATATGTAGAACAGAGCCTATGTATTATTGGAAAATGGAGACGATGTAGGTGAGAACATATCTCAATTAGAGTTTTTTTTATCACCACGTCTTACTACCTGTACAGGCTATACGCAAATATGATAATTACTATAATGGAGTATGGATGGGGAAAGAAGAATTTTAGAGGGAATCTTCCCGCATTTGCGTGAAGGGAGAGTGAGAAATCGTTGACGAAAATCCATCCTCAGTACATCCAACCGGGATTCAAGCCCCAATCTTTCCGTCATCATCAGGCCAGTCTAATAAGAGAGTGACGTCTTAAACCTTACGGCCACTGAAGCGGGTAGGTACAGTTTTAAACGGCTCTGCTTTACCCTGGCAACACTACACGGCACGTCACTATAAGGCACAGCTAAAGGGTTGTTACCAGGACAATACATATTTGACGGGATTGTACTAGTAATTTGTTCTCTCTCCTTCACTACCCATTACACCTATAATCACACACACAATAATGCGATGAAAGAATGCATGTCTATTGACTTTAAAGTACAAATTCGAAACGGTGACGAGAAGATCGTGTATGTAAATGATACCAAAAAAATAAGGGACCAGATTGTTATCCAATGAAGTGTATATAAATATGCTAAACGTTAGAATTCATCTTTAAAAATATAACTCTCGTACTTTATTTCTGAACGGACTGTACATTTAAATAGTTCAATAAAGAGTGTTGAGTGGTATGTGTTGGCGTAATGCACATATGCTTGGGTCGTTCATCATAGTATGCGCATGTGTGAATATTCGAGCAGAAAAATATAGTGAGTTTCATGATATGGTGTTTTATTTTGGTCTAATCTGATGCATGAACAAGCTGTTATTTAAATTACTACAATAAACCCAACCTTGGGCGTTACCAACTTGTGATGCAGCAGCAAGTAAAGATAGGATTTCCCATGTTAATGTATTTATGTTTTATTCGGTGAGTTTTAAAATATAGCACTGAAATAAAACCCATAAATTCTAAACTAATTCAACAAACGTTACCTACTTGGTGAATTTGAAGCTATTTTGCGAAGTGGGTTGGATCTTAATTCGACACAGCAAAGAACTATCACACTTATACAATATTGTACAAAAAATATAAAGATATATGGAAGAAAATGATCAGTTTCCCCTACGAGGCCTCTTGTTTACATGTTGATAACCAGGGTCCGGATCTTGATGACATTTCATTTATTTATTTTTGTCCGTCAGGGACAATTCTCAGTTGTACTGTACATAAACTCTGTTCATGATCCCCTGGTTGTAGAAATGTATATTTTAAAAGTAATTTTTTTCCCATTTTAGATTTTCAGGTCATTTTTATTGATTTTTTTGGTTTAATGAGTCATTTTTAAGCATTTTATTGGAAATAAATTTTAAAATTGTTTTAAAATGACTTTAAAAAGGTTATATATATGAATTATCGGTGCTTTGATAAAACATTAATATTCAAACATCAGATATTTTACCACACACTTGTTGACTGAAGGAGATAATTATGAGTCCAAATGAAATTTGTGCCCCTTTGCCTGTGTGCTTATAAAATCCACATTCCTGGTGAGTCACTCACAATACCATGTCTGGAAAGGGGTGTAGGGGGATGGGGAGATATCACTTTTAAAGTAGTCATTAGTATTCCGATGTTAAGTAGAACACATGATTTTAGCTGTCAAAAGATTTTAAATGCATAGTTTTCATTTATAAAGTGCACGTTATATATATATATTCGTTTGCAATTATTTTATGTGTATTTAGAATGCTTTAAACCAAACCATCTAAAGCGAGTCATTTGAGGCAAATTATTACTGAATTCGGAGAGGATATTTTTTCTACAGAGAATGAAATACTTTTCTATAAAATATGTGAAGTGAAAATGGCTGGCATCCGATAAAAGATTTAACCATTCAACAGTATATCAGTTGCCACAAACATGTTCGTGGTATCCAGAATATCGATAAAAAGAAAATCTCAATTATTATATGCACAAAATGCATTCAAGAATCAAGGAAAATCCTCAAAATTTTATAAAGATTTGTGTGACGTTCTGGTATCGGTGAACATTCCTCTGTGGGAACCGAGCAATGTTAAACTAAAGGATTACCTGGGACTGTTTACGGGTCATTCTACTCCAGACGAGTCCACACCGAGGAAAAACTGGAAATGGACAGACCAGGAGAGATATTCTTGCTTACGTGTATAGTTTAAATCCTAACTCTAGTAATAAATACATCATATGATGGAATTTCAATCAAACTTTTTAGGTCTTTTTTGCAAATTTAAAGTCATTACTTAGAGTTTTATCGTCATTTTATAGGGCTTTTTTTTGGCAATTTTAAGGTCATCAAAATCCGGGCCCTGCTGATAACACTTCCACTCTTCCACTGACGAGTATACACACTTACTCTATTTGTGACTGGACAGGATTGACTCGTATTTAAAAATCATATTGTTTCCTATTCTATAGATAGGCAAATGCTTTCACGGACTTTTTAATCCAAAGCCTGACAGGAAGATTCCTACAGGTAATTTGCGTTAATAAACCATATAGCCTAAGTTTTAGACGATTTAAAAAAAGTTTTAAAAAACCTTCAAGATTAAAAATATAATTTTGTGACAATGTAAGACTATTTTTAGAATTATAGAAGAATGTATGGGTTTTATTTCAACGTTATTCCTTTCAAACTCGCCGAATGAAACTTAAATCTACTAACGTGTGAAATATCATCTTGATATGTCGTGACGTCACAGGCAGGTGAGGTGACCTTAAAGCTATTACGGTTTAGATAGGCAACCTACGACACAAAACTGTGATACAGCTTGCGTTCAGATGTAGAAATTAGCCGTGAGAGATTTTTCCTAGGCAAACTGCACAACATATGTGCTAATTGAATTGCGTTCATCAGCTCAAGGCGTTTATGACATCTACTTTGAAGTGAAATAATTATTGTGAATGACGTGAAGTATGTAAGAGAAAGTAAACGTGCTGTGATTTAAGTTGCGTGGGAGGAACTTGAATGTGTTTATAATGAAACAAATCAGTTATCTTTCGTGTTACTACTATGAATGAAACTTTTAATAATTGTGTCATCAAAGTTGATAACTTTAATGTGTGATATATGATGATGGAGTAAGGGCCAGTTATACATTATCTAAATGATCTAATTGCGTTTGTTTTATAGATTGGCCGTCTTAATATATTTTGCCATGAAATATTAGAAGTTGGTTACTTAATAGTTTCAATATTTGCTCTAATTTACATCTAAGCAACTAATATTGAGACTATGCACCTGGAATTTAACTTAAATTTTTGATTGACTATTCCTAATAAATATCTCTCTGATGACTTAATTATTAAACCAAAAATGAACGTACTATAATGATACATTTTTTAATTTACGAGGAGATAAAAAGTAGGTTACTTTTTAAGTTATGATAAAATAAATTTAATATGTTAAGGTTCAGCTATATTAAATTCATATTTAATTGTTAAACTATCAGTCTATCAATAAATTCAACGTGTTAATAAATTTAAACTAGGATGAATTTGATTGAAACCACTACAAAAAAACTGTTAATACTAATGCTTGTGAAATCAAGCTATAAACACTCCTTTTAAACTTGAACGTTTAGATAATATGGCATAGTAGAAAAGGTTTGGAAGCTAGTCTTTTTCTAGCATAACTATAGGATAAATAAACCTTGATTTTTTTTTATAGGAAGACCACTTCCGAACACCAACATTGATTGAAGGTCTTTAA
Organism: Timema genevievae; assembly: GCA_902155825.1. Lineage (NCBI taxonomy): Eukaryota > Metazoa > Arthropoda > Insecta > Phasmatodea > Timematidae > Timema > Timema genevievae. The sequence goes on along the minus strand of CABFWO010004239.1, from coordinate 4,183 downwards.
AATTTGGCATTTACAAAAATAAGTGCTATTTGCTTTATTAATTAAATGTTGACCTAAAAAGTTATCAAAAGTTTCCAACAATACTGCCTTATGGATTACTATATAATTTATATTTAGATTATTAATTAAACGAAGTGAAAATATAAATAAAATTGTAATTTTTTTTCCAGCATCGGGGAAACTTTAGGTTCCAGTTTTCAAATAAAGGGCTTCCTATAAAAATCAAACTGTAACCGTATATTCTACCCATAAATGGTATAACTGGTCCTACGTTACTCCAGTCAAAGACAAAATTATGTTTAATTAATGCGAATAAATATAGTTGCATGTCCTTTCATACGGCTATACACGTGTTTATTACTTCACTTGCTACACATTGTTGGGATGCGCATGACGTAAGGTGGAGTCAGTGGCGGTTGGTGGAGTATCACCAGGGAAGCCCAGCAAGGAAGAGACTGTACTTGTCCTACTCAAAATTATAATTATTAGCTCAATGAGTAGAGCGTTTGTATCCTGAGCTAAGGGTTTCCATGGAGATTTCTGAAATGAACCGAAACTGTTACCAGCTTTGATTTTGGAATAATTTATTTCCTACAACTGATAAATGAATGAATGGAATATATTTGCTCTATTCTTCTAAAGTCAAATTTAAATAAACTACTGACACCATACATTCACTTTACAGGAATTTTAAACCTAGGTACAGCATATCTTTGTCCATGAAAAAAATTAATTGATTGGGTACTTTGTGTACAACAATTTTTGGTTAGGCTTTTTTTTTTAATTGTTACTTTTGTCACTGAGGTAATTAATGGATTAATTTGAGATGTATGGCTTAAGGACCTTGGCCCTGCCGAATGCAAGTCTAAAACATATGTTGTGTGATGGTGGGCGGGAGGATGAAAGGCGTGGCGCGGCTTCACAACCGACCAAAGTATCCTTCCGCGCCAACAAGAACAGATGGATCACGAAAACAGTAGATGGCGCTAACTACCGGACAAGGTCTTGTGGAAAAATCATACGTTTGGAAATATCAGTTTTCTCAAGAACGAGTAGAATTTTTATGTTAATATTTTCAACACCTTTTCTAAGATAATGAATCAATATTTATTAGGTGTTACTTNGCAGCCGGCAGTTTTCTATTGAAAAATGTCAAAATTATCTATATTTTATCACTGTTAAAGTTATAGAGGAAGTGTGTATATAAAAAGTATAACTTAATCAACATGCTTCTATTCTTGAATAAACCGTTTCCGAAAAGAAAATTGCAAAACAATAAAAATTCTTGAAGATAACAGTTTGTTCCCATGGCTTTGCACTTCCACACCAAATGAAAAGGGCCAATCGCCTGAATAGCATTAAAAGAGGATGTTTAAAAAAATTCAAACCCCTCCCAGTGCTACCGACCAAGATTCTAACCTTATACTACGAGTTTGAAGCTTTATAGTACACAACCACCTAACCTGGTTTCTGTTTAGTTAAATTTCTAAGTTATTGGAGTGTCAAATTTTACAAGTACAGTTTCTTAAAGTTGAGCTTTATCCAGAAACATTTCAAGCTATGCTATTGGGCACGGTAAATATCTAGATTATACTCCTTGTGAAAAGATATATCACTGAAAGTTACGAGGGAAAAGGGGGAAAGTCATACTTCCCACATTTTCCAGGACATCTTTTAAATCCCAAACCCTATAACGGACCCCAGCGAATATTTAAAAAAATAATTAAATATGACAGATACCTCTCTTAACCAAAATATAAAGTACATTAGAAAGGTCTCATGATTGTCTAACAGCGTTTACTCAATTTGAGTTAAATTTGGACTCTGCCCCTTTATTCCCCCTTTACCCTTCTCGTGTTTTCACTCCATTCCTATTGGTCGACATTATTTTACAGGGACCACAGTTGAACTTTGGCAAGAAGCTGTTAGTATTTTAGCTATCAAATTTATGTTGCTGTCTAATATTACAAAAGTAGTTTGAACAGACGTTTTTGAAAAATTGTGTTTCCTTACTTTAACTTGTAAGCAACACATAGTTTATAAATAAATAAAACCATCAGTATATTTGAAAAGGTATAGGCCTATATTTCCATATTCTTACATAGTTTAAAATCATGTTGTCTAGGTCAACATTGTGGTGCAGACAAATCTCGTATAAATTATTTTGAGTTTGTAAATAAATAAATCTAAATTTAATTTATGAAAATAAACCATTGTCCCTCATGTACCAAAGAATTATTGTACCTTGCGTTAGGGAAGGTGTTTTTTTGTTGTTGTTCTGTGTGTTGTTGTATTGTACAAAAACAAATCATAAGTAAATTAATAAACGTTAATTGTTTTGAACAGGCTTCTCTAAGATTGCTTTTTAATAGCTCCTCAACACATAATTATTGTTAATTTCTGGTTAAACTATTTCAATAAGATGTTTATTTTGCAGAAACTTTGATACGTTAAAAAATACAAATCTGTTTAACCAATAGTTTCTAATTAATATAATGTGTATTATGTTTAAATATTTCTCAAATTGGTATTGCTTTTTATAACTTTATAGCATGAAAACATATGTGTTTGCCTAATGAGCTAAGAGGCCTGGGTTCAATTCCCAGCATGGCAAAACAAAAATATTGATGAAATGTGGATTATCCCTGTTGTGTTTGTTCTAGATTTAAGTTAGTTTAAAGTCGTGTACTGAAATGATAACTAGGTTCATAAAGTGCATGTTAAATACCTCAAATAAAAAAAAATGTTATTTTGAACTTGCTGTGAAAGAACATTTGGTAGCTCAACCAAAGAATGTTGTCAAAGACTCGAATCCAGAGATTGACCCCCCCAACCACCCGCTCTTGACCAGCGTCCAGACTTCCCATCATTCCTGGCTGCTCCCTTGATCCTGGCGATAATCGGATCACAGCCAATAAGCGCGTGGGCCCGTCCCCTAATTGGTCATGACACGGGAGGCCCTGATTGAGCTCGGGGAGACCCCGTGGCACGTGACGTCGCAAAGACAAACAAGTGAGCTCCGTGACGCGCGCGCTGGCGGGGTAAAACTAGAGGTTTTCAGCATGTTTTAACTCTTCTAACGTTTAGATCAAGTCATTCTTTCAAGACTATAGACGTGGGAAATTTCAAACGATGGTAGAACTAGTCTATAAAAAAATTGCTATTTTTTTTGTGTTCTTATTTGCTATTCATGTCTTAGATTGCTAATCTAGACTACACAAATATTTACACTTGTATAGTAGGAATGAAAACTATTGTAGAATTTAAAGGAAATGTAACCCTTTAGTAAAAAATAAAAACCACATTCATTATATTCAATGAGGACTTGAACCCCGGGCTAATTGTCCCCGTAAAACTAGAACAAACAAGAATTCCTTTTTTTCTACATTGTAATTTTTTTTTATCGTATGGCACATATGATCGGGAGGGACTTTAACATCCAGGTGCCGTCGCCTGATGTGTAGACTATTAGCCGCTCTAATGGAACAGAACGTTGCTCTGGGTACACCATAGGAGGTTGTCTAGGCCTACACGACGTACTCTCAATGAGATGATGTGATGATGGTTAATGTGGTGTTATGGAGCCGGGGTGAGTCTTAGCCTAATTTAAGCCTAATTTACCAAACCTTTGTGACCGTTAGGCTTATTTCCCTTAAGGGAAAAATACCCGAGGTGCCAGCGAGAAATCAAACCCGGAACCCCTAGGCTTGTAGCCAAGTACACTGATCATGGAACCGGTTCACGTCCCCATTTATGGTGGATTATTGCAGTAGTTTACACCTCTGAATTAGAAGACTTTAGGTTAAATTCTGGTCGACCGTCATCAGAGGGTGTTTTTGCCCACCCATGTGCAATATTCCATTCTCTTCTCAAGAGAATTCTGGTGCACTTTTGTAAGAAGATTCGCTTACTAAATCTATACCAATGTCCAGGTTTAATTTTTCGTTTTGAAGAATACCATATTTAGCTGTGGCCATGACCGTACTTAAGATCTATAGTAGTTAGGCTATTTATCTATCAAGTTTGTCAAAAATTGATATCAGGGCAGTGTGGAAACTACAAATAACACTGTATGACTATTTTTCAGTGGCTAGTGTGTTTAAGAGCCCATATCATAGCTACTAATACACAGTAAAAATGACTGATTTGCGACCGAAATTCTAGATGAACCAATTATTATATC
>CABFWO010004238.1:46579-68745 GCA_902155825.1 Timema genevievae | reverse complement strand
TTTATAACTCCACCGATTTGCATTTGTCTATCTGTGGTGAGTATGTCTCACGATAACTTTTGAACGCGTTAACAGGTTCCATTCAAAGTTGGGTTGGCAAAGTTGTTCTTTGAACATTTATACAGCTCAAGTTCGTTAGGGGAAAAAATCGAATGAAGGGTTGGGGAGAAATCAACCCTTATATGTATATCAAAATAATACGGCTTCTAGCATTAATTATCACATGTATTTACTTCTCAGAGAATTTCCCGATACCTTATACGGCTGAAAATTGGTACATAGGTGAAAATTACCGTAATAACATTTAACAAAAATTAAGTTTTAATTTTTATTATTATTATTTTGGGGCGAGGCAGATAACTGGGGGGCCCCGCAAACGAAGTTTGCCCAGGGCCCCACGTCTTCTAGGGGCAACCCTGACGTTAAGTTTTTTGTTTCGTTTTTTCAAGAATGCTTGATAGGAATTGCAAATATTTCTGAGGAAAATAGAGGGTTAATTCGATTGTCTTATATCTTAATTTTCTTTATGTAGTAAAAAGGTACTAAGTCGAAATTTTATTTATTTAAAATAGTGAAAATATTGTATTTTGGTTAATGCGGTTCCCTCAAATGTTTTAAATATTCAATATGGCCCTTAAGGCGAATTCCTCGGTCAGTGAGAAAGTATCACTCGTTGTCAGACCACACGAATACTATGGTTTGTGTCGTTTTCTGGCATCACTTCTCTATTCTGTCTAACCTTATATACCCCCTTTCGCTCTTTACCTACAAACATCCTTTGTCATGTCAATAAGCAAGAAACTTCTTATCTAAAGGCTTGCTGCTAGTTCTCAAATATCTTAAAATTTTATGTTGTGAGCCTATCGAAATTTTACAATATTTGTTAGAGGAAGGCTAAATATAGAGATATCCCTTTTTCATCAAGCCCAGTTTCATAACTATACAAATATGCTTAAAAAGTCTTTGAAAATAAGCTAATGTCACATTTTCACACACTTGTTTTTTATTAATAAAACTTAAACTATAGAGTTCAGGGAAAAGAGCCCTGCTTAAAATCTTTCGACTTTATTTTGGCGTGAATCATATTTTGAAATAACGCATTGTAGAATTAAATAATGCGTTAGAGCTGAACGTCTACGCGACAATTTCTCACTTACCGAGGTGGGCCCCTTAAGATCTCACGAGTTTAACAGGTCTATGGTCTACAGAGCAACGCGACCAGCGACTGTAAACAGTCCTGATTATTCGCTCGAACTAGGTCACAGAAACGAGAGACAAAGCCGAGATCCTTTCATGAGTTTACATTGTCAGGCTTATTGTGGGTTGGAAGGGAATTCATTGTACCTACCCTTCAGCTCCAATCAATAAGCACCATTGTCCCGATATATATAAATATATAATTATATCACTGGCAGAACTGGTGAACGACTGAACTACTGAACTAGCTAATGAACTGCTCTGTTCTGGAAACTGGAACACTTTGAACTATTCGCAACAATGAACACAAGATCTGCCACCGTCTGTAGACTGTTTAGTCGTGGAGGAAACTTCCAACCCGCGGTGATTGGTCGGTACTTCTCGGAACAGTTCGAGCGAGTCCGTGCTGACGTCACCACATGTTTTGTTATTGTCACGAAGCCATACAACAATCGGATTGAAACATCACTCTCTCTCTTTCTCTCACTCTATTTCCACGATCGGGCTCTTAATAATCAAATAAAGAAAGGGGTGGACTAACTCTCGACTTCTGCTGCGTAAGGAGGCAGTTTTGGGTAGTTTATAAATATATATATATATTAACTAAGGTAAAAACGGGTTTACACATAACAGACAGTTGTTCGGTAGCTCTAGGATCAAGATGAGCTTGTGGTGTCCTGACAATGAAGTTGGCCTCGATCTTAAATCGGAGTACGCTATCGACAGTGGCGCCTCTAGTAGTTGCGTAAGGGAATTTGATCAGAAACGGACTCGATGTAAACTAAAGAATCAGTGGGTATCTCCAAACAGGCAACTTTGGCTGGCGGTGTTTTGTCTGACAGCCTCCCTTGAAACCAGCCGTACCATCAAATATTAAGCTATTAGAAGACTCACAGTCCGAGTGTAATGTTTGATAGCTTCCCTTGAAACTGCACGTATCATCTAACATGAATCTATCAGATACCTCACAGTCCGAGTGTAAGGTCTGACAGCCTCCCTTGAAACCAGTCGAACCATCAAACATGAAGCTATCAGAAACCCCACAGCACGAGTGTAATGTCTGACAGCTTCCCTTGAAACTAGCCGTACCATCAAATATTAAGCTATTATAAGACCTACAGTCCAAAATAATGTCTGACAGCTTCCCTTGAAACCAGTCGTACTATCAAACATGAATCTATCAGAAACCTCACAGTACGAGTATAATGTCTGACAGCTTCCCTTGAAACTGCACGTATCACCAAACATGAATCTATCAGAAACCTCACAGTACGAGTATAATGTCTGACAGCTTCCCTTGAAACTGCACGTATCATCCACCATGAAGCTATCACAAACCCCACGGTCCGAGTGTAATGTCTGACAGCCTCCCTTGAAACCAGTCGTACCATCCAACATGAAGCTATCAGAAACCCCACAGTCTGTACACAATCGGTTGGAGACTCGAACAATCGTTGCAATAATTACTGAAGCCTCACGACTACTTGCGTGGGAGCGCCCCCTCTGCTAATCATGGGAATAGGACAGGAAATTGAAGAAACTCTTCAGACTACCTCGAGAAATTATTTACCGAGACATGATGGTAGCCTATTCATTTAAATTGTTACGTACCAACAATCAGTGCCGTGCTGAATCAAGGTCCAAGATGGCGTAAAGCCAAAGAAGGTATTATAATACGCGAGCTAGTTACTTAATGACTTGATTTTTTTTTATATTAGTGCATACGTCTCCATTCTTGGTGTGGCGATTGTTAGTAATAATGCAGTTTCGTAAGATTGTGTATTTTTCTGACGTTAAGACTAAGAATGCAATAATCATTTATTGACCGAGCAAAGCAAAATTCTGTTTTAACTTGCCCATTATTTTTTGACATTTCGTCCGTCTGTCCGAACTTTGCTACGCGACAACTGTCAAATTTGCGGGTTAATTTCAACAAAATTTGGCAGAGACGTATTATTAAACATTTTAACATATTTTGCGAGACTAACGTCTTAAACCACGTGAACTACGGTTATTCTACATGGGTTTAGGCCTAATGTACTATTGTATTCATTTGTTTCTGTCTAACTTGATCACCAAGTAAAAATATCATCTTCAAATACAAGAAGAAATTACACGAGATATTTCAACTTAAAATCCAAGGAGAAATTACAGAAGGTATTTAAACTTAAAATTCAAGGAGAAAGTATAGGAGGTATTTCAACTTGAAATCCAAGGAGAAATTACAGGAGGTATTTAAACTTGAAATCCAAGGAGAAATGATAGGAGATATTCCAACTTGAAATCCAAGGAGACGTTATAGGAGATATTTCAACTTTAAATTCAAAGATAAATAATTATAGGTGATATTTCAACTTGAAATCCAAGGAAAAACTATTGGAGATTCCAACTTAAAATCCAAGGAGAAATTTTAGGAGATATTCCAACTTAAAATCCAAGGAGAATTTTAAGAATGTAGTAACGATAAGAACATGACATAATTCTTAACATGCTATACGAAGCATTTTGTTAGTGGGGAAACGACGTCTACGTTCTTAGAGCTACTGTTGTAACTTATTACGTCGCTGGAAATTTAAGTAACATATCAATATGCCGGACAGGGAGAAACCCTAGGAGCATACCTTAGTTACGACAAAAATAACACATGAACCATGGAGTATGAGGTATTCGAATGTTGTCGAGCATGCTTATCTAGTAACATCCTATATTTTACGGTGTTATTCATGAACTGTTGTGTATCGACGCACTAACCAGCCATCTAGGAGACGTCATCTGTTCAAGGTAAACAAAACAGACTCTGACACAAACATGTTGCTAGATTGTGACGTCATCGCGCCGAGAGTTTTTCAGCAACGACTTTCATCGCTTCAGACGTTCATTTGTCCGCCCCATAGAAGAAGAATAAAAGATTGTGAGCAGCGAAAAGCGAAAGTAAAAAGCGGCCGAATAATCGATTACAGAGTTCAGCCGAGAAACGAAGAAGGGGTAACCAAAGTGTCGTTTTAACAAAACAATCAATAAACAAAATATGTTGAAATACATAAGCACTTTGTTTATTATATAACTATATAAGGACGACCACTTTTGTCAGTGACTCCGTGGCGCAACGGTAGCGCGTCTGACTCCAGATCAGAAGGTTGCGTGTTCAAATCACGTCGGGGTCAACCATTTTAATTTAATCTACGTGAAAAACAATTTTGAATTAATCAATGTAGAAAAGGAAACCTATACTCAAGTAGAGATAACTCCGTAAATGTTGCCATTATCAAATTATATTTACACTCACTCTATTTCAAAACTGGTTAAAAGCCCGTCAATACGATAGCAATATAATAAATGGTACGGTACACTACCCACACTTTCTTGTTAGTTTATCTTATTTATACTTGTAGCTCGTAAGTTACTACGTGAAACCAAATAATACTAAACAAAATTGTGGAAAGCTAATTTTTTTTTCTAAGTGGGTAAGGGGGGTTTCACTAAAAAAAACAAAAAAACACCTTGATTGGCTAAAGGTATAAAAAGTTCATCATATTCCAGAGGGAGGAGGATCTCGACGCCTCAAACTCCTATTTTGTACACCCTTGAATAATATACATTGTTGCAGAAACACAATAGAAAAAATCTCATCACATTCCACCAAAGATTATATATGAACTAATATACCTACAACCTACATTGTTACATACATAACTAATCACGCCGTTCCCTTACGGGGTAGGTAATACACTGTTACAGGAACATTTTGTTCTATACATTTTCAACTTCCATTTCCCAAAGCTCTATTTTATTTTTATTTTTTTGCTTATAACTCAGAAAATATTAATTCCAATAAAAGTTTTATTCTCTAAGCGTTCTCGAATTTTGCAATGATAAGGTATTTAATATCTCAAAGAATGATGGAGACATCATCAAAATTGGAAATTAATATACGGTATGGTAAATTTATATGTCAATTTTAGGTACAAATGTTTTGTGTTTTCCAAAATATTATTTCTATTAAAATTGAACTGTATTATTTCTGTAAGCCAACTCTATTTCCCAATTGGGAATTTTAGGGGCTACTTTTAATGTGCATACCCCGTTTACCCTGAAAGATAACAGCCTAACCTTAACAAGTTCCACTATGGTGCAGCTTATGTTTTTATGGCAAAACTTTTTTTTGGCCGAAATAAATAAAATATTGCTCAGTAGAAACTTGAAGTTCAATTTTCTTCACATGTTGATATCGACAGTTCCTGAATATCTGTCATGAGCATGGTGGCATTATCTAACAAACTTTTTAAATGAAGAGAAAAAGTTGTCATTACATTCCAGAACACTCTTAACAGATATTCAAGAAATGTTGAGGTCACCATGTGAATAAAATTAAATTATAGGTTTGTGCTGGAGCAATATTATATATATTTTGGCCAAAAAAATGTTTTGCTATAAAAACTGCAAAAAAACTGGATTTTTTTCGCATCCCCTTCCATCCCACCTTAAGGTAAGATTGTAAGATTTCGCCGTAATGGAGTGTATTTGAATATCAAATTGTATTTTCTTAAAAATTATTTTATACATTCGACAGATCTTCTGTGCTCTAAAATTGAATATAGGTAGTTGCACTGGTAGGAAGATACTTAAAAAGTTTATATATATATATATATATTGTTACCGCGTCTTACAACCCATTCGGGTTATACGCTTATGTCCTTTTACGCTATTGATTTAGGGATGAGGAAGGTCGAATTTCGAGGAAGTGTACTCGAATTTTCGTGAAGAGAGAGTAGGAAACTGTTTAGGAAAAACCTCCCTCAATACATCCGACCGGGATCGAACACGATCTCCTCGTCAACGGCAGTCTAGTCTATTGTGATAGTGACACCTTAGACCATGCGGCCACTAAAGTGGTTAAAAAGAATGATTAAAATTACTCACGATCTTGGGGGGAAAAGGACGCAAAGGATGGTAAATGCTCAGTTACAGGTTGTTCAAAAACATCATCAACTGTTTCCAATCTGTGGTCGGGTCGATTTTGTAAATTGCCTTCATCTCCTTCCACCGTTCTTCCTCCTTTATTTACTTTAATTCTTCTCCTCCTATCGTACACTCACTTTTATATGTTCCTCCATTCTATTTATTGGGAAGTTAAACAAAACTTATGGATTAAATATCACCAATATGAATATTAAATTACAGGCCCGCCCTACTGGTGTGTGCAAACAGTGCGGCCGTACAGGGCCCCGTGATTTGGGGGGGTCCGCACTTGCTTAGGTGACAGAGGTAAAAAATAAATTGGGGTGGGAAATTTTTGCGTGTGTGCTCGTGTACAGTAGCCCCATGACTTCTTTGGTGCTTACTGACAGCTCACAGCTGACGGCTTTGAAAAGTTACCAGACCAAATTATGTATTCCTACGCCGAGCCATAGTATCTGCAAAAACATGTGTTTAGCAGCTGTCACTTCTGACAGTCAAAATTTAGGTATATACCTAAATGTTGACTGTCAGAAGTCAGTTGTGAACTGTCAGTCAGCACCAAAGAAGTCATGGGGCTACTGTAGTAGGCTCCCTGTATAGGCGATCTATCAAATATTGTCAGAGTGTAAAAACAAATAAAAACATAATCAAGGGGTTTGATTTATTGAACGAGAGAAGCGAGTTCCTAGTTTTAACTCCACCGATCTGCATTTGTCTGTCTATCTTTGGTGGATATGTATCTCGATAACTTTTTTTTAAAACTCATTAACCGATTTAATTCAAATTTTCAGAGATGTTATTTGAATATTTATACAGATAAAGTTCGTTGGGGAAGGAAATCAAATGAAGAGCTGAAGGGGAAATCATCCCTTACCTGTATGAAACCACGACTTGTAGCATTTATTATTACAAGTATTTACGGCATTTCCTGATACTTTCAACGATAGATGCAAAACTACTGTAATGACAATAAACAAAAATTAAGTTTTTAACATTTTTATTTTTATGGAAAGTAGGGGGTGGTAGGCGGATAATAGGGGGCCCCGCGAACAAGGTTATCCCAGGACCCTAAGTCTTCTAAGGGTTGCCCTGATTTAAACAATCAAAAGAGGACTAAAAAGGATTTGTCAACATAATTACTCGCAATCCAGCAATATAATTACAGACTAATAATTATTAGAAATGAAAGCGTCACATTTTGTCGGTTGACGGAGATATTGCAATGTGCTCGCCCTCACGCCTAAAATAGAATATTCATGAGCACACAGTGACTATTAAAAAAGATTGAACTAAGAACCTATTATGAATGTGAGAGCTTAACTAGAAAATATGACGGGGAGTTTCCGTCTTCATTTGCATACAATGGCGGCAGTGGCAATACCTTATTTAACAACTATAGTCTTGCGGTGAAGCATGTTTTACCGTCAAGGGGGGCGGGGGGGCCTTTTTTGTTGGAGAGGAACCAACATGGCCGCACTCTGACTTTTAACAATGTGATGGTCACGAAAATAGCCAACTGCAGCCGACATACAGAGCTGGCGATATACAGCTGTCACTTTAGATACATATTAACAATACCTGTAAAATAAAAATAGTTTAAATGCTATCACTGATGACCGTAAAAAAGTGTTTGTACATCGTCCACAGTTGGCGAGTTTTGATTTATTTATTCAGCACCACCCGTTCGGTTATACGCCAATGTAAGAATTATTTTAATGTGTTAGAAATTAGGAAGGTTGAATTTATAGGTTGTGTACCCGCATTTGAGTGAAGGGAGAGTGTAAAACTATTAAAGAAAAACCACCCCAGTGCACCCGACACTCGCTTCGGTGGCCGCATGGTCTAACGCGCTACTCTCGCAGTAGACTAGACTACCGACGGCTGGGAGATTGAGGTTCGAATCTTGGTCGAGTGTGCTGAGGTTTTTTCCAAAATTGCTTTTCACTCTTCCACCGCGCAAATACGGGTACACTTCTTATTAATATAGCTTTCCTAATCCCTAAAATCCCTAGTGTAATTAGTATATAATCGTATAAACCAAACGATTAGTAAGACGCAGTACTAAAAAAAAATCACCCGACCGGGATCGAATCCCATTCTCCTCGTCATCAGTAGTCTTGTATATTGCGAGAGTGACGCCTTAGACCATTCGGCCACCAAGGCGGGTTTAATTGTTGTTGAATGATATTGTAGTTGAAATTTGGGGGGCAACCGGGCCTGGACTCCACTTAGGCACCAAGGGAAAACGAGGGGGAGGGNTTGTATATTGCGAGAGTGACGCCTTAGACCATTCGGCCACCAAGGCGGGTTTAATTGTTGTTGAATGATATTGTAGTTGAAATTTGGGGGGCAACCGGGCCTGGACTCCACTTAGGCACCAAGGGAAAACGAGGGGGAGGGGGTGGTTACGATCAGGCCGGTAGGTGGGGGAAGGAGGAACTTTCCTTTGAACCCCCACCCCTGTGTGAAATCCTGGCTACGTCACTGGGGGAGGGGCCTTGAATAAACCAGAGTTTTAAATGTCTTATTTATGGAAGGTCCGAGGGGTGTACCATTATTGGGCTGTGCTTAGGGCATCAGCTGGCCAGCCCTGGAGGTAGCGACATATTAAGATACAAAAGAGGCACAGCAGCTTTATCTTGTAGCCGGCCGGGAAGTGACGGTTCAGGACAAACCACCAATCACGAGGAGGTTTAGAAAGTGAAACTTTTTCATTGTTGGCGGCTCGCGGGGGAGATTTATGTTCGCAACTTTCCATTTCAAAACAAAGTGAACATTATTAATATTGTGTAGTGGCCATTAAAGATACACAAAGACAAAGGAAATTGGAGGGAGGGAGTTGGTTTTCAATAAATGCACCATCATTCGCCTGAAAGCTGTAAAGTTGGAAAGCCATACTTGAGTTAAATAGCCACACCTTTCGGTCAACTTTGAGGGCGAGGTTATAATTACCCTGAAAGGGGTGAGTGAGGACCCAGGGCTGTAGTCCTAATTTGACTATTTCTAGCTCTCCACTCCCTTCCCTCTCTTGCTCTCGGACCATCCTAATAGTCGCCCGTGATACGTTACAATTCAAGGGGAACCTCTTTGGTGTACCTGACTAGCCCCTTTTGCCACAATGGTCATGGAGTAGCTCCCCTGTTGCCACAACGGGCATGGAGTAGCTAGCTCCCCTGTTGCCACAATGAACATGGAGTAGCTCCCTTGTTTCCACAACGGGCATGGAGTAGCTCCCCTGTTGCCACAATGGACATGGAGTTGCTCCCTTGTTTACACAACGGGCATGGAGTAGCTCCCCTGTTGCCACAATGGACATGGAGTTGCTCCCTTGTTTACACAATGGACATGGAGTAGCTCCCCTGTTTACACAATGGGCAAGGAGTAGCTAGCTCCCCTGTTGCCACAGTGGGCAAGGAGTAGCCAGGCCCCTACCCTGGACACCTCTTTGCCCAACAAACTAAAAGCATTTACAAAGGTACGGTTCTATCTCTTCGCCATACCATATTGAGTACAGTTTAACCGACTAAGAACGTCAGCTTATCTCCTCAAGAGGTCAAATTTGGATTTTTCTATTTCTTCTATGTTTTAAAATTAACTTTTTAGGCTGGAATTTGAAACCGCACCTGACCGCAAACCCAATCACATTCTTCAAAAACCAAAGTTTGGACTGTTCTGGGCCTCATGGCAATTCATGGTTTGACACCAGGATCGCACGTTTATCTTCAAAATTACCTTTCATAAACCTTAGAGAAGACGAGTCTCCATTCAAATCCCGCACAATGCAGTTTCTTGGATGATTATTTTGAAATTGTGGAATACAATTTGGAGTTTGATATGAGATATTGGGTTTAAGCTGCTTGTTTTCGTTTTGACTGAGTGAGAGTTTTACATTAAAAAATAGTTTTATGTTGAATATTTATTTAATAAAAATGATTTTGAAAAATAAAATAGCTATTTAAACAGTCAACAGCTTTATCCTGTTGTATGAATCTAAAACTAATATTTTACCAAACCTCCTCTCTGCTTAGAAGCAGCACCGTCTCAAGGGGGCAAGCGACCTCCCCGGGGTCACATAGGTGTCACCGAGGTTGCATAGTAAATAACTAAATAAATAACTAAATACGTTATAAAACATAGAGTAGTATTTTGATAGGTTAAGAGCCCTAATTTAATTGTTTTTCCTTGTATCTCCAAAGACATTCGAACACCATCATCTTGTCGATGTGCATTATTAGGCCAATAGAAAGTACATAAAAAACTCGTCCATCCAAACTTGATGGGAACATGCCCGGCAAGTTGGAATTCCGGATGATCTCTGATACCCTCTATACGCAGAAGGTGACACTATCTTCGCAAAAAGACGGTGCTCGCTCAGTCAGTGTAACTCAATTGCGAGGTGACGCCATTACCAAGAATCAATATAAACAATGGAGACGGCTATCTATTGATTTTGTCTTTTATAGTTTCCTTTCAAGGTCATAAGACAATGGTTGAACACATATTATATCGATAAAGAAGGGGAAACAAGATGAAATTTCACCCGGGAACAAAATTATGCTTGAGACGGTCCTGCTTTAAGACATATTTAGTAAAATATAATCTTAAATTTATTTTTAAAATGAAATACTAATAAATTTACCTTTGGAATTATGGCATTTAAGGATTGGTCAACTATTTGGAAGCAAAATATAATAATCTATGAATTATTGATTTATACAATATTTAACGTTTATAATGTCAAATACAATCTATCTATTTATAATAATCTACTAGCTATTTAATCCAAGAAATGTTTATAAAGTTTTGTTGGCAGCATTGTCATAACAATAATATCAACAGTAGATTGGCGGCACGTCAACAAATGGCGGGGTTCTGACTAACTTTAGTAAGCAATTTTGATACAATATATTTACGTTTTATTATTTATTCTTTAAAGTAACGATTTTGTATAATTTTATCATGGAGATGGATTTCGAATCTTCAGCCACAACAGAGAAATCTAGCATAATCCAAGCAATCAACAAGGACACAGTACATCAAATATGTTCTGGACAGGTGTGTGCTTATTTTAAGTGTTTTTACTTCTAAAGTTTAATACCAAGTCATACCATGTCTTATATTGCCTACCCCTTCCTTATAATTCCTCAAATTTCCCCCCTCCTAAATCCCTCATAAGGTAATAATCCACTCTCAAGGTTTAACTTCCCCCGCGTATAACACCCCTTTAGCAGTCTGTTTGGATCCATTTCTGTTTCATTTGATAATGAGAACTTTCCTATATGCTTCCTGCATTCTTTCCTCATTTCCTGATCTTGTGTTCAGGGGGTGCAGTCACATGACCTCCTTCCTCTTATTTATTCCCTCCCCCAACTCTACACATATCACACAACCGGTGCTGCCCTTATCACTGGTCTCTTCCTGTTTTTCAGGTAGTGCTAAATTTAGCGACTGCCGTCAAGGAGCTCGTTGAAAACAGTCTTGATGCTGGGGCCACATCTATTGACGTACGTCTAAAAGAGTTTGGTAGCGAACTGATCGAAGTCACTGATAATGGCTGCGGAGTGGAAGAGCATAATTTCCAAGGACTCAGTAAGAAAACCCCACTCACAATCGTTTGTAATTACCTCTTGTTAAAACACTTTAGGGCAGACACTTTGTTCCCTCACCCAATAAAACCCACTGTTTGTTTTGAGGTTTTGGATTCACGTAAAAAAAGAGACCAAAAAATCGACATTTACGTTAATAATATTTTTTTGTTAGCGTAGGGTATCTTACTGCTTGTTTGGGTTAAATACATACACACTACTAATTACTCTGATATTTTAGGTACAAGGAAGGTGGAAGTGTACCCGCATATGTGCGGAGGGTGAGTGGGAAACTATTTAGGGAAAACCATTCTGTTAACTTGACCATTGTTTGGACCCCAATCTCCCCATCATCAGCAATCCAACCCATTACAGGAGAGATGCCTTAGCCCATTTGTAACAAAATAGATACGGATTTTAGTTGAGTTAAATAACAGTTTAGTTAGGCCTAGTTGATATGTTTAATTGTCAGTTATTAATGTATGTTGTGTCATCACATGAGATTTATTGACAATTCTTTTAATAAGACATACACTAAGTACTTTTAAAACATCGTGACCAATTTCCTCGGTTTGATTGTTTTTACAGTTATTCAGGAACATTTAATTGAAATTCATGTCTAGTTTTAATGACACTTATAAAGTTGGCAGCACTACTGCCATTGATATGAAGCAATCACGTTTCAGCACTTAAACACCATACTTCAAAATTGCGGGAGTTCTCCGACCTCACGACCGTGGAAACGTTTGGTTTCCGAGGAGAAGCGCTAAGTTCCCTCTGTGCGCTAAGCAACCTCACAATCATCACCTGTCACAAGGGGGCCTCATGTGGCACAAAGCTCGAATTTGACCGCAAGGGGCTCATCACCAGTTGCCGATCACACGCACGTCAGGTGAGCACTATTTGGTCAGACACATAACACCCTGAGAGGTCCCAGTCCGACCTCGGTCAGGCGCATTTGTTGTAGCTTTCCATACTTGTTAGGGCGGATGCTTGTACAATCCCTTAAAATTTACCTTCATTCTGTATTCATTTTCACTGCTGGCAGATAATTATAGTCGTAGTCAACACCATAATTTACAATTAACAATAAATATGTACACTCTGTTCACCCTGAAGTGTAGCAAGCTTACCCTGATGGATTACTATATGGTGTAGCTTATAAGTTAGGGTCATAGTGTAATCAGTCAAGGTAAGACTGCTACCTTGCTTGGATCCACTATGGTGTAGGTAGTTCATGAGATAGGGTCATTGTGTAGTCAGTCAAGGAAATACTTTTACTTCAGGGTAAACAAAGTGTAGTACAAGAACCAATTTTACACTTCAAGATGGGAATTTAAAGTTTATTGAAACAATAATAAAATCTGCATTAAAAATTATATAATTACTTGATTAAACTTTGTGCACGCTTTTCACTGTTGGTGTGTCTATTACAGACACCATGGACTAAAAATGATATTATTAGTGTAATTAGCACATAAGCTTATAACCTGAATGGGTAGTAAGACGCGGTGCTAAAAATAGATTATATTAAATTTACAACACCATTGTATCTTGTTTTTAAAATCATATTCACAGGTTGGTACTACTGTCATCCTTCAAAATCTGTTCAGTTGTCTTCCTGTTCGCCACAAAGAGTTCCACAGAAACCTACGCAGGGAATTCTCCAAGATGGCCAATCTCCTGTACGCTTACTGTCTGGTCTCCACTGGAGTCAAGTGAGTTGTGTTCCAATCTCCTGTATGCTTACTGTCTGGTCTCCACTGGAGTCAAGTGAGTTGTGTTCCAATCTTTTGTAAGCTTATTGTCTGGTCTCCACCGGAGTCAAGTGAGTTGTGTTTCAATCTCCTGTATGCTGTCTGGTCTCCACTGGAATCAAGTAAGTTGTGTTCCAATCTTCTGTACGCTTACTGTCTGGTCTCCACTGGAGTCAAGTGAGTTGTGGTCCAATCTTCTGTACGCTTACTGTCTGGTCTCCACTGGAGTCAAGTTGAGTTGTGTTCCAATCTTCTGTACGCTTACTGTCTGGTCTCTACTGGAGTCAAGTGAGTTGTGTTCCAATCTTCTGTATGTTTACTGTCTGGTCTCTACTGGAGTCAAGTGAGTTGTGTTCCAATCTCCTGTATGTTTACTGTCTGGTCTCTACTGGAGTCAAGTGAGTTGTGTTCCAATCTTTTGTAAGCTTATTGTCTGGTCTCCACCGGAGTCAAGTGAGTTGTGTTTCAATCTCCTGTACGCTTACTGTCTGGTCTCCACTGGAGTCAAGTGAGTTGTGTTCCAGTTTCCTGTATGTTTACTGTCTGGTCTCTACTGGAGTCAAGTGAGTTGTGTTCCAATCTCCTGTACGCTTACTGTCTGGTCTCCACTGGAGTCAAGTGAGTTGTGTTCCAATCTTCTGTACGCTTACTGTCTGGTCTCCACTGGAGTCAAGTGAGTTGTGTTCCAATCTCCTGTACGCTTACTGTCTGGTCTCCACTGGAGTCAAGTGAGTTGTGTTTCAATCTCCTGTACGCTTACTGTCTGGTCTCCACTGGAGTCAAGTGAGTTGTGTTCTAGTCTCCTGGACGCTTACTGTCTGGTCTCCACTGGAGTCAAGTGAGTTGTGTTCCAGTCTCCTGTACGCTTACTGTCTGGTCTCCACCGGAGTCAAGTGAGTTGTGTTTCAATCTCCTTTACGCTGTCTAGTCTCCACTGGAATCAAGTAAGTTGTGTTCCAATCTCCTGTACGCTTACTGTCTGGTCTCCACTGGAGTCAAGTGAGTTGTGTTCCAATCTCCTGTATGTTTACTGTCTGGCCTTCACCGAAGTCATGTGAGCTGTGTTTTGTTCTGAACATTACTGTTATACAACTCAGAAATATACTGTTGGCCTACATAAAGTGGTCTTGTTTGCAGGATCACATGTGTTAATCAGAACAACAAGGGCGGTCGGACGGTGGTCGTCACCACTCAGGGGAGCAGCTCTGTCCGGGAAAACATAGCCGCAGTGTTTGGGACCAAACAAGTATGTAGCAAGTCATATTCCATAGACCAGAGGTGGGTGACATAATTTCCAATGTAGTGACAGATGTGGCAACTAAGAAGTGAAATGCGCCAAACCAGGTAAAACCTGAGACATTAGGTTGCTCATTCGTACAACACACACTGTTTGAAATAGTGTATTCAAGACATGTACACTTTGACTATTACATAGGACACATGCAAATGATGAAAACTGTTTCAAATTGAAAATGTAAGATAATTTAATGCAAAAGTTTACAATCCTTTTGTCTGACAAGTTGCAAAAACATTGGCTGAGTATATGAACTCATTGGCTGCACGTGTGGAATTCTTCCAATGATATGTAGGAAATGTCAAATTACAACCAGCACACGCCATCAGGAAAAGTTTATTTTACTGTTAAACTCAAGTTTGCCGCATTTTTATGGCCAATTCGTCGTGGCGATTGGCGACAGGGTTGCCCACCCCGGCCATAGACAGTTGCTGCTTTATATCTGTATTAGTTTTGTACTCTTTATTCACTGACAAAAATATAACATATTTTTTATGATCTATTAAGTCTGATAGCTCTTTAAAATAATCCTCTCCTCAACTTATCAGTCATGATCTTGAACAGTGCTTGTCGGAACCACCTCGTCTTTCTGCCTGTTCCACTTGCACCGATCCTAGTTCTGCCAGTTGGGACCACCCTGCCTTAGTACTGCCTGTTCCACTTGCACCGATCCTAGTTCTGCCAGTTGGGACCACCCTGCCTTAGTACTGCCTGTTCCACTTGCACCGATCCTAGTTCTGCCAGTCAGAACCACCCTGTCATAGTACTGCCTGTTCCACTTGTATCGATCCTAGTCCTGCCAGCCGGAACCATCTTGTCTTAGTACTACCTGTTCCACTTGCACTGATCCTAGTCCTGCCAGCCGGAACCACCCTGTCATAGTACTGCCTGTTCCCCTCTCGATGCTCCTGTGCAGATGAGAGTGCGCACTGCACCACTGTTAAACCTATAAGAACTGTCATGATTGTTTGTCCCAGCTCCAGACTATATTGGACCTCCCTAAGGAACCTCCTGAGGATGAGGTGCTGAAAGAACTAGGGGCGCCCCCTCAGATGGTCGGAGATAAGGACCTTTTCCAACTGGAGGGCTGTGTTTCATCGTGCGCTCACGGGGCGGGGCGCGCTAACCTCCGACAGGCAGTTCTACTATATCAACAGCCGACCTTGCGAGCCGACCAAGGTAATGTCCTTAGGGCTCTGGTCATCGGCACAGCGCGAGTCTACAATTCCAGAAGTTAAAATAAACATATAGTTTTAGCAGGTTTAGTATTAAAAAATTAGTAGAAGTATTTTGTTACACTGAAGTAGGAGTGTGCTATGTTCCACTTTTTCAATTTGAAGTGATCTTAACTGGAATATATGAAATATCCTCCAAGCCAAATTAAAGTTTGAATTTTTTTTTTGTATGCTTTAAAAAAATCTATATAACTTAGAATTATTTTTGCACAAATTATTTCTAATATTTCATTCTAATTTGATAAATCAAGTTACTATCACAACATTCAATGCTTTTACTTTAGATTATTTATTTGAATATTTGTTTGTATTGTAAATAACAGCTCAGAATGGCGATAATCTATATTAACAAAATGAAAAGTTTGTTTGTCTTTCTGTCATGAGCACTAGGCGGTATCTACCGCATGCAGAGGTCTAAAATTTTAAAATTGGTAGCCCCTGTTCACAAACATGTGCATCTCAAAGCCGGAATTCTAAATTTTTGATTAGATTTGTTAAAATTTATTAAAAACTCGGTCAAAATAAATAAAAGATTTTTTTTTTCGTCTTATGTACTGCTCAATACAACCCCAGGGTACTTTTACTAGTTGAACATAAAGGGATAATTATTTCAGCTCTCAATATGTTTATTGGAGAAGCTTAGTAATTTCCAAAGCTGGATTTTTTTTAAAGTGTAGTCAAAGTTTAAAAACATCACATGCTCCTACCTAGTATCAAACACATTAAAAGATATCTAAATAGGTCCAGCCAATCACAGGCCATTCCTAGCCAACTCACTCCTGGACTAAGAGGGCTGTATGTATTATATTTTTAGGTTGGGGGTTGAAATTTTTAAGACTTCAATAAGCTACTAGTCTAGATATTGAGGAGAATTAACAAAATACAATTTTAGTAATTAAATTAAACATTGAATAGAGGATAGGAGGGCAAGGCCTACAAACTTACCAGAAAACTGTAGGCCACAATTTTAACAATTTAAACACAACATAACACACAATTATCAAATTTTCAGGATACATCAGTCACCATTAGCAGAAGAGAATAAAACACAAAGTGAACTCTAGCAGCAAGGCTAGAGGTACAGTAGCCCCATGGCTTCTTTGGTGCTGACTGACAGCTCACAGCTGACAGCTTTGAAAAGCTACCGGACCAAATTATGTATCCCTACGCTGAACCATATGATCTGCAAAAAACATGTGTTTAGCAGCTGTATACCTAAATGTTGACTGTCATAAGTCAGCTGTAAACTGTCAGTCAGCACCAAAGAAGCCATGGGGCTACTTTAGATAATGGTCACTTAGATATTGTTATTGCCTTTTCCTGGTTTTTTTATATTTTTTTATTCTGTAGTTGCTTGTTAAAATTCGTGTCTTGACCCTTGGTAGATGGATGGAATGTTATTATTGAATTATTAAATTATATTAAATTATCAGTTAATATTTATTATTATTGTTTATATAGAAGTTTTTTTGGCAATTGTTTAGGCCTTCTATCCTCTTTTCAATGTTTAATTCAAAATAGCTGTTTGACGCAATTTTTCCAATATCATTTACTAATAACACTTTCGAGGAAAGGGGAAAAGGCGAGACTCACTTTTCTCCCAAAACCTCCCCCCCCAAAAAAAAAACACGCCTGAAACTTCAGTTATCTGGTGGGACATGGGTGAACCAAACTTCATAGCACTGTTAATGTGCAAACTTTAAATAATACTTTCCTAGCAGAGGAGTAGACATGGCTAGTGATTAGCAGCTGTGCTCTTGTATCTTGTAGGTGATCAAGCTGGTAAATGAAGTGTATCATCAGTTCAACAAACATCAGTTCCCCTTTGCTTTCATCAACTTGAAGACCTCCAGACACAACGTGGACGTTAACGTCACTCCAGACAAGAGACAGGTCTTCCTGGACAAGGAGAGGCTGATCCTGGCGACCGTCAAGGTAGCGTCATTCATCACATTACATTAAATGTGTTCAGAAGTTCACAAAATTTGAAGGTCAGCCATCATTGAGCCAAACATATTGGGTGTCTAAAGTATGATTTCACGAGAAGAAAAAAATAACTTTTGTATATTATAAAAAACAACTATTTGCTACTTTAGCGTCCTTTACTCTGACTTGAGAGGCTGTGGTTTGATTCTGACCAGTTCAGCTGTCACTAATTTGTTTACTGTTTGGTTTTCTACCTCTTTCCAAGAAAATGCTGACTACAACTTATTGAGATGTATCTATTATTGTTTGCTTAAGTTGCTTATAGCCAGTACTTGCACTAGAGCGCAAAAAATTACTGCCGGGTGAGGAGTTATAGAGTAGCCAGTACTCACACTAAAGCACAAAAAACTATTTGAGGCAAGGAGTTATAGAGTAGCCAGTGCTCACACTAAAGCACAAAAAACTATTTGAGGCAAGGAGTTATAGAGTAGCCAGTACTCACACTAAAGCACAAAAAACTATTTGAGGCAAGGAGTTATAGAGTAGCCAGTGCTCACACTAAAGCACAAAAAACTATTTGAGGCAAGGAGTTATAGAGTAGCCAGTACTCACACTAAAGCACAAAAACTATTTGCTGGTGAGGAGTTAAGAAGAAAATAACTTATAAACTATGTTCTCCTTGACCAGGCTTGTCTACTGAGGATCTACGAGGGTGTATCCTCCACCTTACCCCTGGACAACCGTGCTAACGGGACCAGTCCCCCCACCCCTGAGGGCCTGCACACCATGTTGAGGCAGTGGGGTCGAGACCCGGCTACTCCCTTGGGACGGGGTCTCAAGAGGGCTCTTCAACAGACACAGGGAAGAAACCGTGGAACGCCCAAACGTAAGCGGACCGTGTGGATGTATCAACAAGCAACAGTGTAGCCCTAAAACAAATTCTAATTCAAAATTTTTTCTTCAGGAACATACATGTTATTTTTCATGAATCTCCACATTTCAAACATACTCTTGGATAAACCAACCTATCCATACTATAAATAACAATCCTTGTCCATTTTTTGGGAGAATTTGTTTGGAAATGTTAACTTATATTTTTCAGAGCTGTGTATGAGTGCCTTCATCAAGCGTTCTGCCGTGTCTCCAAGTGATAGTTTAGAGAACACAAAATCATTGGCCAACACCTCCACCACTGATATTGAAGAAAACCATACTTTACAGCAAGAATCTAGCGCAGATCACCTTACCAACAGTCTACAGCAGGAAACTAGCGCAGATCACCTTATCAACAGTCTACAGCAGAAAACTAATGCAGATCACCTTATCAACAGTCTACAGCAGGAATCTAGTGCAGATCACCTTATCAGTTTACAGCAGGCAACTAGTACAGATCACATTATAAACAGTTTACAGCAAAAAATTAGCGCAGATCACCACATCAATGATTTACAGCAAGAAATTAGTGCAGATCACCACATCAACGGTTTACAGCAGGAAACTAGTGCAGACCACCTTATCAACGGTTTACAGCAGGAAACTAGTGCAGATCGCCTTATCAACGGTTTACAGCAGGAAACTAGTGCATATCGCCTTATCAACAGTTTACAACAGGAAACTAGTGCAGATCACCTTATCAACAGTTTACAGCAGGAAACTAATGCAGATCACCTTATCAACAGTTTACAGCAGGAAACTAGTTCAAATCACCTTATCAACAAACTGCAGGTTCCTTACTCAAATGGTGTAAAACACAAATCTTATAACGGTACAGCAAAGATTGGTATCGGGCAGATTTCTGAGACCACGATGGAACATAATTTACTTCTGAGTAACACAACTAGTTTAGTTAGAAATGAAGATAAGACGATTAGTAGCACTTCTGAGTCTCGGTTACCTCAGACCGCAGGCAAGGAACATTCCAGTGGTGCCAAAGTGACACATTCTTTCCAACTTGTTCCCACAACCATTGTTAGCAACGGTGATCCAGCAGTTATTGAAGAGGCTACTGGTGACTCTCTGAATGACGAGAGCTCGGTCATGGAAAGTTGTGGAGTATGGTTGATGCAGGAAATGGAATCTATTGAAAAGCTGCATATGGATGAAACGAGGGGGGCCCACACTGTGAGGCCAGTGTCGCAGGTTTCCGTGACGTTGGATGGTGTCAGGAGGTTACTTGAGTCACGCGAGAAATGTCGAAACCGTTGGACCGCCGCGCCATTGGTTAACAAGTTCCACGCCGAAATCAACCCCTCCAAGAACACGGCCGCTGAGCAGGAGTTGAAGAAGGAGATATCTAAGGATATGTTTGCGAAGGTTGGTATTATGCCAAGGATATGTTTTTTCCTTTTATCACCGTGTCTTACTACCTGTTCAGGTTATACAAATATATAATAGTTAATCTGATGGAGTAGGGATGAAGAAGGCAACATTTTAGAGATACTCTACTCACATTTGCGTGTAAGGAGAGTGGGAAACCATCTAGGGGGGAAAAAACACCCTCAGTAGATCCGACCAGGATTCGGACCTAAATCTCCCCTTAATCATCAGGTGAGTCCAAAACTTTAGACCATTTGACCATTGAAGCAGGTCTGAGGATATGTTTACAAAGATTGCTAATATACTATTAAATTGTTCACAAAAGTTGGTATTATGTTAAGAAAGGTTGGTAAAATATAGCTCAACAGGATGACCTAAGTAGAACAGGTCACTAAGGTACATTTCTTACTACTAATTCAGACTAAACACATTATTATTGGGTTAAGAATGTGGAAAGTAGAATAAAAAGAAAATGTACCCACATTTTCAGAGGGGGAAATCATTTAAGAAACATCACCCACAATACATCTTGCTGGGATTCAAATTACAATCATAAATTCAAATTCATAGATTCAAACCAAAGGCATTCTGGTTCTAGTACCGGCTGAAGACATGCCGTGTTAGCTGGCGGTGTACCGCTGGTTCAATGTTCGCTATTACTAGATCTTCTTAGGTTAATTCATCTTGTCATTTAATTTTATAATGATATTATATAGAGAATGTCCCTCAATGCTGAGCTCTCTCCCCAACTTAACAATACACATTCACAAAATGACAATGTAGATTATTATTACTATATAAGAGTACTAGATCATGTAAGGAGACTAATTCACATTTTGAATGGCATTTTTCCACTTTTTTCTATCTCTTGAATCATATGGTTTCATATTACATTCCTCCATTGAACACATGACCAGCTGGTTAGTGGTTGGCCTCTTCTCTTTCAAGTTCCCATTTTTAAATCATCTTTGCGGTACGGGTGCTATCAATTCTTTGTACATGGTCGTACTTTAAAACTCATCCAGTATAGTTGTCTCAATGTGCATCAGCATTCGTATATCTGTGTTCTTTACACTCTATCGTCTTTATTTTCCGGGTGAATTTCTTTAGAAATCAATTTCAACTCCCAGTAGTTTATCTGTGTCTGTAGTAAGAAATTACTAAGTTAGACATTTCCATGCAGTGTTGTGTTGCGTTGCAGATGTCTATCGTTGGTCAATTCAACCTGGGCTTCATTGTAGTGCGGCTTAGGGCAGACTTGTTTATCATCGACCAGCATGCCTCGGATGAGAAATACAACTTCGAGAAGCTACAGAGAGATACAGTCCTACGCAACCAGAGATTGGTAATGTAAGTTGTGCATGCAATGAAGAATATGTTTGTTAGTAAGTTGGTGTTTTGTAAGATCCAAGTCGGAACTGGGAAAGATTTGAGGAGTTTATTCCATGTTCGTGAGATTCAACAATTTCTCCCCTATTGAAGTTTGTGACACACGTCACTTTCACAGGAAGTCCTTTTTTGGATACATGTCATTTGTGGTAACTATGTGAAATTACCGGCTTATTATACAACCTTAATTGCTCTCGGTATTTGCGTGTCACTTAGTGGTTGACATTAGTGTGTGTTTCATACAGGGGCGTTGCACGAAATATATTTTAGAGAGGAATCATTTCAAAATTAGAAAAATTCCCAAGTAGCAAAGGAGAGTACAAGAAGGACAATGTTGAGAACATGTGTATGGGGCTTGGGGGGGCAGTAGGAGACTCCACATTTTTTTTTTAATTTGGGGTGATAATCAAGCCTGGAATTGAGCTTTTAGGCAACTGTATTTTTAAATTTATTTATTTATTTGCAAGGTCGTAGCCAGCCAATAATTTTTTTTTTGGGGGGGGGGGGT
>CABFWO010004238.1:29227-46487 GCA_902155825.1 Timema genevievae | reverse complement strand
CCCCTAATTGCTAGAAGCTAGAAATAATTCTAATTGATAAACAGTTCTAGAAGCTCTCTGAAGTGTTTTATATGGCAACATTACCCCCTAACTACTGAAGGCTAGGAAAATTTTTAAATATTAAACAACTCTAGAAGCTATCTGAAGTGTTTTTTTTTTTGGCAACTTAACACCATAACTGCTGAAGGCTAGGAAAAATTCTAAATATTAAACACCTCTAAAAGTTATCTGAAGTGTTTTTTTATGGCACTACAACCCCCTAACTGCCTCTATATTGTGACCCCACCCAATACATGCTGCGACCCCCAAGTTGGAAACCGCTGCTTTATTATAACACAGTTGGAAGCAATATTTAACTTGCTCGTCATGTTATCAAAAACTAAGCAATTTGACCATGTTTATTTAAAAACATTTTCAACTGTAAAATAAAGCAATAAAAAATGGAATTTTTCATTATTTCTACAGTATTTTGATACCTGTCTACCAATGTCCTGCTTCATAACCTCATGGAAGTTGCCCAAAAATGTTAATACTGGTACGTGAATAAACTATTCAAAACATATTGTAATTTAGCGCGTGAGGGTGAAGGGGCTTCCCCTGACATTTTATTAAATAACTTTTGGCAAATTCAAAATCAGTACGCTAAACAACATGGTTATACGAAATTTCATGCAAATCAAACACTAAATAATGAATTTAAAAATGTATTCCAAATATGAAAATGTTAAAAGGTGAAAATAAAACTTAATTTTTTGTTTAATGTAGTCTACTTAATCAAATGAAAAATTATAAGAACTGTAACAATGTAACACAGCCCTATTACTCCTCTTCCTTCATTGTTGCTTTGAACCTATTTAAATTGCTTTCATGAAACCCTATTTTAATAAACAATGAAATAAGATACATCAGTTCAATTCAAACTAGTATGAATACTTGCTAGAAAAATTAGTGTGTATTTCAGAAGTCAAACATTAACACTTAACCTCAATGTACTCATTTCATCAGTCAAAGCTTTCGATAAGAAAATAATAAAATGTTGCATAACATTCACTGCATTTATGCTGTCATAATTTAATAAAGCCCTAATTAAGGCATTGGCTGCGACAATCTAGCAGCCACAGAAGTCCCAACTAAAAACACTAAACCATAAATAAAACATTGGCTGACAATGCTGCCACTTCAAGCATTGCTGGCTGAGTGAAATTTTGCTACTGGGCAGCCCATGTTCCCTTATGATTAGTTTCCATACCTCATTCGACATACACTCATCGGCCGTTGTCTCTGCCTACTGACAACAGCGCTACTAGACTAATTGATTAACTAAGTTTTTAGTTTTTTACAATTTACTACAGAAGGAATCTCCTTTCAATGTTTGATGATTTTTGAAGTTGTGATTTTTTTGTAGAGTAGGGATCAACAGTTGGGAAATTTTAAATTTGTCTGTACAAGTCTTTGGTTAAGGAGTTTCATAATAGAAAGTAATGGGGTACAGAATAAGCCAAGAATTTCCCAACTACAGATCTCAAATCTCACAAAATTCCCAACTTTCAAGCTTTTAACCAACATTGGGGGTGTGACACCCCACTAACTCCCCCCGGTGCGACACCCCTGGTTTCATATCATGTTAGGGCACCTACGAATGGGCTTATCTGACAGATAGAAAAGTTAATAAATCTACTTTCATGTATGTATGCCAAGTTGTGTGATCTGCACCTATCACTTTTGATAAATATTATCAATGCTTTTAAAACAACAATATGGTGAAATGTTATCAATTTTGATGGCAAAATGATGTTTATCATCATCAGACGTTTCCGCCTCCATTCCTGTCGATCTTTCCAAACATCTCCCTCAGTCACGTGTCTCCAGCCTGCTCCTTTAGCTTCTATATCCTTCTGCGCTTGGTCTATCCATCTTGTCCGCGGTCTTCCAATAGGTCGTCTACTCTTCTATTTGTTTCGTAAGACTTTCTTAGGCATTCTGTCCTCCTCCATTCTCATCACATGACCTAACCACAGTAATCTTTTTCTCTTTAGTGTCTCTGCTAACCCATCCCTAATTATTTCATTCCTTATCCTATATAGTTAGATTCTCAATGCCTCTCAGGAACCTCATCTCTGCTGTTTGCAATCTACTTAAATCTCTTTTCGTCCAAGTCCAGATTTCAGAGCCGTATGTCAATAATGGATGATAATATGCCTTATATAACAAAGTCTTGGCCTCTTTTTCCTATATTCCATCGCCAGATTATATTCTTATATTTTGTAAAAGGTGCTCTAAATGTCCATTCTTAAAAAAATCAAAATATAGGCATACTTTGATTACTCTAATGTCACCAGGCTTTGTCAACAATACATTTATCGCTTTCTACTTGCAATGGCTGTAATATAACTGACTTCTGAGGTTGTTGCGGTTGCATTGTCCCAATGAGGTGATGTGATGATTATTATTATGTGGTACCATTATAACTTAAGCCCAAACCATGGTGATCATAGGAATAATTTCCCTCGTGGGAAAATTACTTATGGTACCGTCTAGAATCGAACCTGGACCTCAATATTAGTAGCCAAGAATGCTGGCCATTAGACCAAGAGGCCGGTTGGTATAGGTTTCATACCAATAAGATATTTTATATTAAATAAATATCTAAGGTAATTTAGATTGAAACCACTCTGAGTTTATCATCTTATAAAAGTGAAGCTAAACAAACGATCAAGATAGGAGTCATCTGCACCCTTGTATTATCATTATCAAAAATGCAGTGTGTGTCCTTGAATAGGTAAATTATTAAACTCTCCTTCACTTTTACTATGCAATAGTTTGCAAATATTTACAGATATTTACTGTTTCAAGCACAGCCATTATTTATATGAAACTTAACACCGTAATCAAATATCTTATTCATACAAAATTGATGTTTTTAGATTTCTAACATAATTAATGTTTTAGTCCCCAGAAGTTGGAACTAACGGCAGTCAACGAAGGGATCCTCATTGAGAATGTGGAAATCTTCCGCAACAACGGTTTTGACTTCCTTATCGACAAAGAAGGTAAAGTTTCTTGTAGTTTGTAACCGTGTCCTGACACCGACAAAAGTTAATTAGAATCATGCACAAGATCGTCTTTTAACAATTATGATTTTCAATAAGTTGATGTATTGTAATTTTAATCATATCATTTCCATCATTCTGCTTCACATTCCTGTCAAGCCACTACTGCCCCACATTCCTCTGTCATTCCTAAACTCCTGCACACTCTTCTGTCATGCCACAATTCCTGCACATTCCTGTCATGCAACCACTCCTCCACACTCCTTTGTCATAAAATTGTCCTTTTTATTCCAACATCTTTACCAACTACTGTGCCTAAAATATGCGAATCTTTCAATTATCTTTAAGTTTTATCCTCATTTAACACCTTGTTCTCTTTTTCTTGCTATTACAACCATCTCACTTTTCTTTTGGCTGATTAACTTCCATTCATCCATTTGTTTCTGCATCATTTATATTGTGCGCTCCCATTAATTGTTAAAAATAATTTGCTTTCCCTTCTAACATTATTTTTTTCTGGTCTCACACCTTATAAGGTCAGTCATTCAGTTACCCAGCTCAGTGGCCACATGTCTAAGGCAGGCGTGTCATTGGTTTGATCATAAGGGACACATTGAAAAAATCAGTAAAACTATTTCCAACTTATTGTTACAAAAAGAGAAAGCGTGTTTATGAAACAATAAGAGGCATCCTATATTTTTTACCAGAACTTAGGAACCTTTTATTTTCAACGTTGGTTTGGCTGTCGAACTTTAAAACTTGTGCTTAAGTCACTTTCATAATTTGTTGACAAATTTGTGTCTGTGAACCGTAAACTTTTATTTTCATTTTTCTGTGAGGAAACAAAGGTTTTCAATTGTATATGCTGCCAAACATTGCACATGTTGGGTGTGCAAATTTAAAAACTTCAGGAAACTGACCCATGACGAAGAAAGAGTTTAAATTTGGCACACCAACCTCACAAGCCTGATTTCCCTAAGTTTTACCAAATCCCCAAATTTTATATTTATACGGCGTTTATAAAAATAAGAAATAGACCCAATTGTGTGTTGGTTCATTATTAGGTCTGTGGACTGTATGTTTTACACACCTGGTCTAAGGCGTCACTCTCCCAATAATTTGGACTGCCAACGACGGGGAGATCGGGTTTTGAATCCCGGCTGGGTGCAATGAGGCTGGTTTTCGGTTTCCCCCTCCTCCTCAGTGTATTTGAATTAAATTATTCCTTCTTTAGCCCTAGCTTATTAGCATGATTAATATATATGCATGTAACCTGAAGAGGCAGTGAGCCGCGGTGAAATGTGAATAGGGGTTGTGCTTGTGTCCTAGCGGAGTCCAGCAGACGAGTCCAGCTCACGGCGATCCCGATGAGCAAAAACTGGCATTTTGGGAAGGAGGACATAGACGAGCTTCTCTTCATGCTGCAGGTAGTTCTCGACAGTACTGGATTCAATAATGGGGGATGCGCTTTAGATATCCCTCATTCTCTCCCCGACATCTATCCTAAATCACAATTTTGAGGGGGTGGAAGAGGAAATTTAATTTCTTAGCAAATAAGAGAAATATTTAATATGCCAATATACAATCGTGCATAGTAGAAAAGCTGTAAATTCACTAGGAAAATCAGGTTTTCGTTGAGTACCTATTTTTGCCGACGTCCTGGACCCTTACCTTTAAAATACATTAATATTTGTCAAAATGGTTAGAGAATTTTTCTCGTAGTTTCAATTACTGGAAATGGACTTATCATATTATATAGATACTATAAAAACAGCAGGCTTGACGATGGTTCATGTAAATGACAACTTGTGATACTGTGAAAGTTTGTGCTTAGAGAGTTTTATGTAAAAAAACAACACTCCCTCTTCCCAAAGTTTGCCTCCTACAGAACTTATAATTATTCTAATGCCACTCTACATTAAGTGGGGCCTTGTTGTGAGAGCCGTGTTGAACCAGACGTGGTGGTGTCCCCAGGATTCCCCTCACACCATGTGCCGACCATCGAGAGTGAGGACCATGTTCGCGTCCAGAGCGTGTCGCAAGTCCGTCATGATCGGCACAGCTTTGAACCTGTCGGACATGCGGCGACTGGTGGACCACATGGGAGAAATGGATCAGCCATGGGTGGGTTTCATCTACACCCGGGACTTGTGAGTTCTGAACTAAGTCTGGCAGGGTAGTAATCTTTACCTTTGTTCCAGAACTGTCCGCACGGCAGACCAACCATGAGGCACTTGGTCAACCTCAGCCTCATTCAAGACTAGCTGATACAACATTCAACTATGAGGCACTTGGTCAAGCTCAGCCTCATTCAAGACTAGCTAATACAGCATTCAACCATGAGGCACTTGGTCAAGCTCAGCCTCATTCAAGACTAGCTAATACAGCATTCAACCATGAGGCACTTGGTCAAGCTCAGCCTCAGAGACTTGGGCAATACTTTTGTAAAAATTAAACTTCTAGGACGTTATCAGTATTCTCAAGTCAGCAAGACCATAAACATGCAAACTAAATGTCGAACAAGGCCTTACACTGCAGGATCCACCGAAAGCATCGTTTAGGAGGGAAACAAAATAAAATATTTTCTAATCTGCCTAACAGACAACTCATGAACCATCCTTGCAGTTTCAGTAAAGGATAAACTCAATGTCAACCTTTCTCATTAATTTTGGTATAATTAAGGCTTAGTAGTATTTGTGACCATTTTATTTTTAATCAGTATTTTTGTCATTTGAGGAACTTGTATTTGAACATGTATTTTTTATATAATTTTATCACCAGCTATTGCACCAAGGGTAGAAAGAATAGAAAACTTGAATTAAAATATGTTATGATCAATTTGAGGCTTGCTTATTTACACTTCCTGTAAGAGGTAGATTCAATCACAGGTATAATTAAGTTGGGTTTTATCCCCACGTTTCACTGAGGCAACCTCTAGAGCCGAGGGGTGTGCACACTTTTTCAATTCAAAGCGAATATTTGAAATATTCAAAGTTTGAATATTTTTTGTTAGCTGTTTTATCCTTGAAAAAAAAAAAAGAGCAATTTATGTAAATTTATGCACTAAAATTACTTGTAAAATGTTTTATCACATAAATTATTCGTAATGTTTCATTTTATTCTGATCAAGTTACTATCACAACTTACAATTCAATTCAGATTTTCTCCATAGGAATATTGTCTTGTCCTGTACGTAAAATCTCAAAATGGCAATAATCGGCGAAGATTCGTAAACGTCGAATCTGATATTTGTTTTGAAACCAAGTCGAAGCTTCGACACCCCTAGCGCCTCACACTTGGAAGGTTTTACAATGTTATTGACCAAGCTGAAGGGTGAAAATAACCTTTTAATGGTTTCAAAAACAAAGGCAGTAGTTTTGACTTTGAATGCAGACTCACACACTTAACTCCAACTATTGCCACCTCACACACTGTTAACCCCAACTAAGGCTGCCTCATCCACTGTTAACCCCAACCCCAACCCTCACACACTGATGGTCCTGAAAACATTGAAGCCATCCTGTGCGGTGCTGAATATGACCCCCGGGAGCTGCGGGTGCCAGTGAAGCTCCTTGATATCCGTCTGACCTTGGTGTATGAACAACAGCTCTTGGGGAAGGTCCTGAACAGAGATATTCAAGGTTGCCTGTCACTTGTTTGTATTAAATACATACAACGTCCCCCATAATTTTCAGAAACTTTGGAGAGTGGTATGGAGGAATAAAATATCATTTTTCTAAATTGCTATACATGTTTGGAAAAATGTACAGGAAATGAGGATAAAAAGGAACAAACACAATAGCTAAAAGTTCTATCATTCTTTACAATTAATTTCTTTTCCCTTTTTTTTTTTGTTTCCTCTCTTAGGAAGTTGTGTTGCAAGTTTACCACTACCTCCTGATGAATTCTGATAGAATGAAACCTAGGTCGAGGGATTGGGCGGTAATAATCAATTTTCTTCAAGAGGCATCCATTACCTCTTTGTCCAGTGTCAGCAATGTAAAGTGTAAACTGTGTTCTTTTCATTGTTAAAGCCGTATTGTGTTTCTTCCTTTTATATGTTTATATTTACCTTTCCTGTTCCTTCTTACAAATATAACAAAATACCTCAAAAAGTGAAGAGAGATTTTCCTTAAAAAGATATTTGATGAAATAAGTGTAATTGGGTGTTTATTAAAGGGTTGTTTGACCTTGATGGGTAAATTTATAAAACCCAATGTTTCAAGGAGAAAAGGGGGCAAGGGGTCAGTGATAAGATATATTTTTAATTTATTTTTTCAGTTCGCTCTTTCTTCTACAAGAAGGGTTAGTATTTAAAGGTTTTTTTTTGTTTAGTCTTAATACTCGTTCGGGTTATACGCATTATGTACTAACTTTGCTAATGTGTTAGGAATAAATGTAGAGGAAGCAAACTTGTATTTGCGTGAGGGAGGGTGAAAAACTATCAAGTATACTCGACCGGGATTTAAACCCCCGATCTCCTCGTCATTAGCAGTCTTTGTCTATTGCTAGAGTGATGCCTTAGACCAAACATCAAACTCATTTTATCTTATTATTAGGTTTTATATGCCTGTCAACAAAATGTCATTTAGGCCTCTTTAATCATAAGGGCCAAATTGAACATGATGAAGGGGCCACAGCTGAGAAAAGTACAGCCCTGTAAAATATCTTGGAAGCATGATTGAGGCGAAAGATGGAAGTAGAAAGGATTTAATAAGAAGAAGACATCGAAGAAAGTTGTTCTACAGGTGTGTAAGGGACCTGCTATGTGGAAGAGAAGTGCCCTTGAAGTGTTGTAACTCTGTACCGATTGTCACATATGCAGCAGAAACATGGACAGAGAATCTAAGAGACAAGGAAAGAGGAGGCCATGGGAATGAAGTTTGTGAGGAGCATGTTAGCTGTCATGAGGAGAACATGAGATAGTAGAGGAAGCAAGACTTGAGATGGTATGCCTAAAGGACAAACACAGGGAAAGGACAATGAATGCGAATATATAATATATTTCTATAAGTAAAACCTGTGTTCTTATTTTCATTGTAAAAGCCATATTTTGTTCGTCCCTTATGTTTCTATTTATCTTTCCTGTTCCTTCTTATAAATATGTGATAGCACACCAGTCTTACCTTGAGATCCTGTTCAGGCTCCATGTCTCGCTCCACCGAGAGGTCCCATAGAGCCACCTGATTGTCAGCGCCCCCTGTAAGCAAACACTGTCGCTTCTGTGGGGTGCCACTCGACTGTGGTAACAGGCTCAATGTGGTGCTTGAAGGTCGCGACGGGCGACTCTGACTAAACCAAGACAAACAACGCGAAACCTTAGCCATGTAAATAACTGAGGTGTGGCCGAGCACTTATCATAGGTGTGTACAAAAGTTCAACTTGTCTTTAAGAAAATAGATCAGCTTTGGGGCTGTCCATAACTATATATGGCTAGTTTTTTTTACCCCCTCTCCTGTCACAATTTTGTGAATCCCCTTTTCTAATATGTCACAAGATCACACAACACTCCCCCTTAACCTATTTAAATAATAATTTTTAGTTGTATAGTCTATACAACCCTTTTATTTAAAGGCGTTCGTAAAGCTTGAAGATCAAAGTAGACGAGTTGATTGTTAGTTCATATGTGCATAGTTGGATTTGTTAACAAAGAACTGCCCAATATGCTTAATTGTAATGTGATGTCACACATTATTTTATTCCCCTTTCCCCCTCATCCTCTTGATTATGCCAAGCACTACTCTACCCCCTCCCCCACCTTACCCTGATAAGCATATGCAGTTTATGTACAGTCTCTCTGATAGCTACAAATCTTCACCAATTGAGAGATGAAGTACTCAACTTGTGTTCAATCATTTCAGTTCTAAGCTTTTATGTACGAGGGGGTATCAAAAACTTTCCGGACTGGTGCTGCCATCTGGATAGCAGTTGTAGTAACGCTATTCAACTTTATACGGTAACACTAGCATGTCTTTGGAGTCTGTAACAAGTTTCATGCATCTGGGTGATTGTGCTGATTTTTCCCTGTCTGGTTTTTTTTTTTAGTTGTGTACACGGCCTGTGGTGATTTTCACGATGAATCCAAAAAAGGAACAGCGCGTGTGCGTCAAATTTTGTGTGAATCCCAGGAAAAGTGCGACGAAGACTCTAAAAATAATTCAACAAGGGTTCGAGGAAGAAAGCATGGACTGTACACAAGTGTTTCAATGGCATATCTGGTTCAGGGCCGGTCGGACATCCGTTGAGGCCGACGAACACACATGGAGACCCAGCAGCTTCACAACACCAGCCACGGTCGCCAAACTTCAACAGCTCATTCGTCAGAATCGACTACAGATCATTCAAGACCTTGCTGAGGAGATGGGAATTATATTTGGAACATGACAACAAATTCTGACCTCTGAGTTGGGCATGCAATGTGTCACCGCCAAATTTGTGCCCAGGATCCTGCCAGAAGCAGCAGCGCGTCAACATCTGCAATGAGCTTCGTCAGGTCGCCTACAACGGTGCACCCTTCTTGTCCAGGGTTATCACTGGTGATGAGAGCTGGGTTTACGGTTATGACCCTGAGACCAAACAACATCTACCCAATGGTAAAGCCCAACCTTACCAAGACCAAAAAAGGCCAGACAGGTGAAGAGCAATTTTAAGAGCATGCTCATAAACTTTTTTTGACATTAAAGGAATTGTGCACAAAGAATTCGTGCCAGCAGGTCAAACAGTCAATTCCGCGTTCTACTGTGACATTTTGCGGCGAATGCGTGAAAATGTGTGAAGACATCACCCCGAGCTTTGATGACAACAGAATTGACTGTTGCACCATGACAATTCTCTGTCTCATGCTTCCATTTTCAACCGGCAGTTTTTGACCAAAAACAAGATGGCTCTTGTCCCCCACCATCCCTAATCTCCTGATTTAGCTTCCCGTGACTTCTTTATATTTCCTAAAATGAAGATCAAGTTGAACTCTGAAGGACCACCGCTTTGACACCATTGAGAAGATCCAGGCAGAATCGCAAGCAGTACTGGACACTCTTGCAGAAGATGACTTCCAGGAAGTGTTCCAAAAATGGGAGAATTGCTGGGACAGGTGTATATATGTGGAAGGGGACTACTTCGAGGGGGATGGCGGCCACTAGGCCCTTTGTTAAATTTTATGAGTTTTATAACATCAGTCTGGAAAATTTCTGATATTACCTTGTATGTTACAAATTAATGTTTATATGGAAAAATTCTAATTAAATGAATTGGATGTCGTGATCATAACTTGATTTATGTGATTAGAATAAAATTTTGCAAACAATTGTGAAATAAAACATTTTATAAGTGGCTTTAGTATATAAAGTTATATAAATAACTGCAATATATTATTTAGTTTAAGCATAAAACCATCAACAAGAAATTATAGAAACTTCAATAATATTTCAAACCAGACTGAGACCATCAAAGGCTTAAGGAGATTTGAGAAAATATCCGACTAGTGATTTAATCTTTTTTCCCCCAAAAAAATGTTGAATTGGAATTTGTTTTTGAACTCTATTACTGCTATTGATGTTTCAGCCCCAACATAATTATAGAACAAACTTAACGTTTAATGATTATTTCTATTTTATATTATTCTGTTATTTTCATATTTTCTTTTATGTTAATTATTTTTTACAAGATATGGATTTGTAAAATAGTGGACTCTGACCCAACTCTACTTGAAATATTTAATTAAATTTGTTTCGAACGGTAAAAGTGGACTTCACACACCCCTAAATAGTTATGATTCCAAACCAAAATTGAATAAAATGGCACCTTAACAAGTTGGTCAAACCTGAGACCTTAGGCTCAGTGTGCTGAGCTACCCAGGATTGTCTCATGCCCAAGGTACCTTGTAGGTAAGGACGCCGGAGCGATAAGGCAAACATCTTGGTTCAAAAACTATCCACATTCATTTTTCAACTAATCCATGTATATATATTTCTGTGACATTCTTCCAGCATGCCACGTATTGTACCTGAAACTGCCTCAAGTCCCAGATGTGGACCACACCGTCGTCTCCACCCGATGCAATGAACGGCTCGTTCTTATTCCAACTGATGACGTTCACGTCACTTTCGTGAGCGTTTGAAGCTGTCAGCTTGCAGGCCTGACTGGGGGCAGAGCGCGTGTCCCAGATCCGGATACTAGAAAGGGTGACACAAGAAGAGAGAGTAGAGGTTATGTCTGATGGTAGAGGAAGGTCAGGATTCATGTATGTGCTTGTCCAGTCAGGTCCGTACTAAGGAGGGGTTTTATCCCCCCCAAAAGTATCTTGGTATTTCTCAATGCCTAGACTAGTAGCGCGTTGATCCTAAAATAGGCAGCACTTTTTCCACAAAAACAGATTTATAAAGCCTTAGTGCGGCCTCGCATCCTTAGATAATACATAACAAATGTTTTAACTTTAAGGACTGAATGTAGTTATATCTAACAGTTGGTGTGCTTACTGATTAGCTTAAAAACTTTAATATAAAAATATATGAACCTTGATACTAATAATACAAATTTAATTCAGAGTCAAAATGGCTGATAGAATTAAATAGTTGAGCCTTCTATAGCTGCTGTTTCTACTACTATTTGTAACAAATGTTTTAGAGACTTTCTGTTGCAATTGGTTGATCACTACTGGGCTGGATGTTGTACCTGTCCTACTCTTAAGTTAGATTATAAGGCATATGAAGCTACGACAGGCCTAGCAAGCCGATAGTGGAAAATATACGGCTTGAATAAAAAGTGACCCAGATCATCGGCTGGAAACAGTAATGGATGTAAGTAAAGTTTAAAATGCTATGCATTGCAGATCATTTCTCAGCCACTGATCAAGATTTTAATTTGTTTGTTTTAACTTTTAAGAAATGTAAATACAATAAACATTGGGAAATCTAGGAGAAATAGGGTATATTTGACCACATTCAAAATGTATTGATTTTTAGACAAATATTTTTTTACCTATCGAAGTTTTCATATTTTTTTTAAGATGAGGTTTATTTTTGAGTCAATAAAGTAACTTATTCAAGTGAAGACTTGAAAGGGAGATTCAATAGTATATAAAATCCCTTGTCATTTTGTTCAAGAGGGCCTTTCTTCACTCCAAGACCCCTCAGGGTGAGTGAGCCCCCTGAAATTAATTCTTCGGTGCGGTCCTGCTTGGCTAACTACTCGGATATTAACTAGGTACGCGCACGCTTCAATGGCTGCGTGGTTTAACATGTTATTCTCATAGTGGACTAGACTGCCGATGATGGGGAGATTGAGGTTCAAATCTGTGTCGAGTGTACTGAGGGTATTTTTCCCAAAATAATTTTCCACTTTCCTGCCATACAAATGCGGGTACACTTCCTTGAAGTATAACCTTCTAATCCCTAAAAACATCAGTTAATTAATAAATAAGCGTATAACCCGAACAAAAGACATGGTGCTAAAAAAACCTACGTAGAGTTAGTTCATGATAAGTTTTTACCTGGATGACAGTTCAAAATTCATGTGTTTAGGTTTTGGGTTGCCAACACTTGTAAAAGAGCACTGATTTGTTATATATGTTTAGTTTTTTAATTACCTATTATATTTTACATTTAAAATAACGTTTTCTCATACTATTTCATTACTTTTAATAATTTATTTTTATCCAACTCGAAACAATATTTTAAAGATAATTAAAAGTACTTATTTTTTGTTTTGGAACTTTTTGACTATGTGTAATATAGTGCATACATCAATAACTTTTAATACAGGCATCGTATTTACTTGGAAAAAAGAAAATACTTGTAATTTTTTTATGTATAATAAATTATTCTATGATTATTTTATCGTATTTCAAAATATTTAACTGAATAAAATATTTTTGTCCACTGCGTGGGTCCATCATTGTAAATAACTTGTTTCCGTCACATTCAATCACATGGTTTAAATTCGTCAGTCGCCGTTTTAAAGCTATTTTCGTTAGATCTTTTGTGGAAGTGCTGTGAATAATATTTTTTTAAGGGAATAAAATGATAAATAAACTTTATGTCTGACCTCAAATAAATATATAGATAATATTGGCCTAAGTTACTGTGTTTAACTATCACATTCATATATTACCATCTGTTTTCGTTACAGTGATTCAAAGTGATAGATGTCAGCTGTTGGTGAAGGGCTATATTAGGGACTATTTCTACTAACTTTATGAGCTGTCATCCAAGTAAACTATGGTCGTGTATGAATTATATGTCAAGTTTGATTCTCACTAGTATTGAAAGAATTATGTAAGCATTTAGGAATGTTTACTGAATCTCGCCTCTTGTGCTCATTATGAATGAAGCAATGTCAAACTATACCATGTAAGCAGCCCATCCACGTACGAGTCTGGCTCGTGATCCGGACTGGTCATATTTTACCACACACTTTCTACCCCTAGCAGAAGCGCACTCCCAACTTTGCTAAAACATTTCAGTATTTACAATAAGTTTTGTCGAAGCATGTTGCAGCGGCAGTTATCATTTTAGATGAATGTGGCATGTTTATGAGAACTAAAAATAAAAAGATGAAAATGTGGGTTAAGAACTGGTTGCTACAAAGAAACTGTTTTCTTTTCACAAACTTCAAGTCAGAATCAGTGAATTTCTCCCACGTGAACTGAATGAGTGAATCCCAAGCCTCAGCCCGCTTTCCTCAATTATAATAATCTTTGCTACGAATTTACCACAGATCCGGCAATTGATGGTACTCCTCTAAAAACTTTTGTCAAAAACTCGGGGCTCATGAACGATTTGGATATGGAAGCCGGCATGGTTCCTCTAACTGACAAAATCACACTGTAGTGTGTATGCAAGAGCCTGGCTTGTACCCTCCACACACGTACGAGCCAATAGCGAGCTGAGCCAGACTCTCACATGGGTGGGCCACTTTAGTGTCAGCAGCATAACAACTAACAAAAAAAACAAGATTGTTCTTTAAAACAGGTGTGTAATGATGACTCTGTTTTTTGCCGAGAATGAGGTGAAGTCTAACGCATAGCCATCTCTGATTTGTTGGGTCTTTAGCATTGAGGGATTTAAATAGACCAGCTCAATGGTCCCAGGGGGCTGGTTATCCTTTTAAAGTTATTAAGTCTTATTTGTGTGTTGTGGCAGAGCCCATAAAAGACGACTCAACGACTATACTCAGGGTCATGTGTAGACGAACTTGGAACAAATCGAGTGTTGGCTCACCAAACCAAGAGGTGGACAAGAGTGAAAAGAAAGCACAAGAGTACTCTGACCAGGAAACAAATGACATTTGGTTAACATGCGGGTTGCTGACATGATGGTTTCATTTAGACATTTTTATGGTTTTAACTTTAACTTTTTATAAATTAAAACATTTTACATCACATTAATGTATACTTAAATATTAACCATTTGAACTATTATAGTTTTTCTAATAAAAACCCATTCAAAATAACTTAAATACTATTAATTTGCCCTACCCCAGCATCCTGACAAGTAATCGCCTTTAGTGGACATGGTGGCGACAAAGAGATCACGGTTTTCCATACCTTGATTCTTAACTCTCAAATCTGAGTTAATCAAAGTTCTGGTGTTTAAGACAAGCAGCAAAATTAAGAAATGGGGGATATTTCACCGTCCCCATTGCAGTTATTTTGGAATTTTATTTAAGTGTGGATAAATTGTAAATTTGTTAAACATGGCCTTTGTGTTCTGGTGATATTGCACTAATCAAGCATGGCCATTGTGTTCAGGTGATATTGCACTAATCAAGCATGGTCATTGTGTTCAGGTGATATTGCACTAATCAAGCATAGCTGTTGTGTTCAGGTGATATTGCACTAATCAAGCATGGCCATTGTGTTCAGGTGATATTGCACTAATCAAGCATGGCCATTGTGTTCAGGTGATATTGCACTAATCAAGCATAGCCGTTGTGTTCAGGTGATATTGCACTAATCAAGCATGGCCATTGTGTTCAGGTGATATTGCACTAATCAAGCATGGCCGTTGTGTTCAGGTGATATTGCACTAATCAAGCATAGCCGTTATGTTCTGGTGATATTGCACTAATCAAGCATGGCCATTGTGTTCAGGTGATATTGCACTAATCAAGCATAGCCGTTGTGTTCAGGTGATATTGCACTAATCAAGCATAGCCGTTGTGTTCAGGTGATATTGCACTAATCAAGCATTGTCATTTTGTTTTACTATTTAAACTTTTTATAAAAATTATATATTTTGAAAATGCATTAAAATATGATATATAAATAATTAATATGTTTTTAATGAGAGATTAGGTCTTTGGAAATTTAAGCTGTTAACATTTAGGAACTGAGAATTTAAGAATCGCAACAGAAAAACAGGAATTATGACATCTTTAATATCAAGGACGGGACTCCAAAATCCTTAAATCCTTGAATCCTTAGGGACAATCGAGGGTTAGAGACAAAAGCAAATTAATTAATTTTTAAAAATTTGGAATTGAAATTTATTATCGTTGAGACAACGAACTATTGCAAGACTTGTTTTTACAAACTTTTACTAAGCACATAAAATTAATATCAAAATACTTAAGTTCATTGTAGCATTTTTGAATGTACTATACACACACGAAATAAAACAAAATGGAATCTAAGTTTCCTGTCCCTGACCAGGTTGGCTCTAACCACCAATAAGCAGTATTAGAGTTCTAAAACAAATTGAACTTGAAAAAGTGAAAGATTTTCGTATTTTCAAATCTTGAATATCCTAAAAATTCGAGAATTCAAGGGTCCAATCCCTAAACTAAACAGATTGTGCATGTTGTTTAGAATTAATGTTGTTTTTTGTAAGTAAATGTTGTTGATGACAGTTGACAGTCTACTTTGGCAATATTTACATTACAAAATTAGTAAGATAGTTAAGTCATCAGCAAATACTTCTGAGACTGTTACAAAGCCAAACTTTTTTTTAAAACAAAGCTGAAGCTTATATTTGTTTGAAAGAAAGTCGAAGTTTTGAAGCTTCACACATCCCTACTAAATAATATTATATTAGAACATGACTTAAAAAAAAACTTAACTTAAGACAGCACATTTGAAACTAAATCAAGAGAAGCACAGAGGAATTGTGTGCGTGAGATAGACAAACCTCTTGTCGACAGAACAGGAGGCGAGCACATTCCTCTCGTTGGGCGACCACTGCACATCCTCAACGCTGGCCTCGTGGCCAATCAGAGGCCTCTGGTCGACCAGCCATGTTCCTCCCTCGCTAGGGTTCCACACATGGATGTCTCGTTTGCAGTCCCCGGTGGCGAGAACCCCTGGAATAATGTCACCTTGTGATTCAACTTTTCAACTATGAGAAGGTTTGAGTCATAATCAAGAAAATATGTTTAAAATAAGCTGAAAGGGTTGTCCTTTAATTACGTGAGGCCTTTTTTTAAAGGATTTTCGACTCCCTACTGCCTGTAAATAAGGGATCTTAAGATTTTCTATCACCCACTCTTCCCCCAAGCCCCCTCTACCTTATGTATATTTTTACGAGTCAGTAAATTAGATCATTTTAATCATTTAATTATTTTAACTAGTTTTGATTTTATAATTATTTTAACTAGTTTTAATTTTATTATTATTAAAACAAAGTCAGTTGATATGTGTAGTGGAAAATACTAAACCCCCCTACCCCACCAAAAACCCTTACATAATTTAAGGTTGGCCCCTAATAAAGCTTAGCTGGTTAAATTTTAAATAAATATTTTTATTTTAAGAAGTAAAATTCAACTTGCATAAAATGTTTTGACACTATTAACAAAATCAAATCATAGGATACAGAATAAATCACTTGAATACATTTTAAAGCATTATTTTGATAGCATTTTAACTCGTATTTATGTAAAATAGTTGGGTTTAATACAGATACCCTTTTTACTTTCTCTCTATCTTACAGGTAGAGAAAGTATGGTGATCGTCAAAAAAATCCAACTCGAGATTTTGATGAATTTTGACGTTTCATGACTTCCTGAATCCGAAAAAGTGGTTTTTGAATTTCCGTCTGTCTGTCTGTCTGTCTGTACCTCCAACTAGAGCCTAAACTATTTTACCGATTGAGCTGAAACTTGATATCTAGGGTTTTCATAGGGTTGCCCCGAGGGGTTTTTGGAATTGGATATCTACCCCTAAAATTAAGGGTAGTTTACTGAAGGGAAAAAAGAGAAAAAGTCGATTTTCTCAAAAT